>OX451206.1:39223035-39348853 GCA_949628255.1 Macrophya alboannulata | reverse complement strand
ATTGAGCAAAAAATTCAGGCATTATATGCTGAAACATTAAGTAGAATTGATAATCTAGATCAGGATCACGCACGTCTTAGGATAGGCATAGAATCTGACATGAAAAGATTACGAAGAAAAGCAAATTCACAATTAGAGAGTAACGATAACACTAGGTTAATCACTAAAACCATTAAACTACCAACATATTCAGGGAAACATTGGGAAAAACCAATAAATTATTTGAGAGAAATTGAGGAATATTTTACCTTTCTAGATGTAAGCGATGAACTGCGCATGAAGTTCCTTAGTCAAAGCTTTACAGGTGATGCTAAAGACTGGTGGGTGGCGCGTCGCGATTCAATGGATACCTGGGAATTGTTTAGAGATAAATTTCTTAAAAGATTCTGGGGAGAAGAAGTTCAGAGGGAGATTAGAAAAGATTTAGAATTCGGCTATTACCTGTCTGATAAAAGTTTAACGCAGTTGGAAGGTGGTAAACAAAAACCAACCATGGCTGAGTATGCTAATCGCAAATACGCAACGGCATCAGGTCTTCGTCCGAGGATTCCTGAGGACGAAATAGTTCAAAACTTGATAAGACATTTTGATGAACGTATCGTAGAAGCAGCAAAATGTAGAAATATACGAGATATTGATCACTTACTTAACTTTTTAGACGAAATGCGGTCAAATAACAGATCTAATAACCCGAAAAATTATCAGAGTAGAATAAGTTTGAGTAAACAAGGCTCAGCGTGTAGCGGACAACTTGATGAAAACAAGACAAGCTCATGGCGAACCGACAACAAAGACGCAAGAGTCAATACACAGACAATGCGCGACTCAAACAATGTAGCCGATACTCATGAAAATTATAGAAAAGCAAACATGACCAACCATAATAAGTCCACTAACTGGACAACATCCAAAGTCCAGGTATTAACGGAAGATAATGAAATCGAAGCAGACGATAATGAAAATTCGTCGAGTTCGGAAAACTAGAAGGCGCTGTGCCAGATATGCCGCCAAAAACTGCGACGCAGCGAAATTTCAATATATCCATGGCAAAAATAAATACAAACCATTGCGAGATTTTTGAGGATCCAGCCAATTATTTAATAAAAGAAATAGATGAGTTATCACAAAGCGAAAAGCAATGTCCTGAAATTTATTTAAATGTCGAGGAGGTTACGATAAAAGGTCTTATAGATACGGGTAGTCAAGTCACGTGTATGTCGCTAGACTGGTATTCGAGAAACAAGGAAAGACTGAGTAAATGCGGAAAGTTACCTGTCGTAAATTTTCAGATAATTGGTGTGACAGGGGGCAGACCTATCAAAGTAAAAGAACAGATATTTGCAAATATTAACATAGGAAAAATCACGGATCAAATTTGTTTCTTGGTTGTTCCAAATCTAAAACAAGATATCATAATCGGTGCAGATACGTTACAAAAATGGAAAGCGGATATAGATTTCAAATCAAATAGACTCGTGATACAAACTAATACACAAAGAGATTCGGTAGAATTATTTAAAAACAACCATATACAGGATTATAAGGCTGAAATAGGAGAAATTGAACTTGCAAAAAACGCGACAGCTGATCAGGTCATGTACGATCGGACTGCATATGAAATGACCCATGATGAAATTCGAAGTAAAATATCTGAGTGTCAGGTACTATCAGCTGAGCAATCAAAATCCCTCTTCGCTTTGTTAACTGAATTTAGAGACATATTCTGTAAAATTCCGGGTAGAGTCACAGCTTATCAACATCATATAAAAATATACGAAGATCGCCCATTCATAAGGAGATCTTATCCAGTACCAATGCAGTATAGAGATAAAGTTCGATTGGAAATTCAAAAAATGATAAATATGGGAGTAATCGAAAGAGCGTTCAGTGAATACATAAACCCAATAGTCGTCGTAGCTAAAAAGACAGGCGATATCAGACTAGTTCTGGATGCAAGATTCATCAACAAACTGATTGTACCTGACCGTGATTGCGCACAATCGACTGAGGTTCTTTTCCAGAAGTGTGGAAATGCTAAATTCATGTCTAGCATAGACCTGACAGCTAGTTTTTGGCAGATACCTTTAGATCCAGAATCAAGAAAATATACAGCATTTATGCATGAGGGTAAAACATACCAGTTCACGGTGACGCCTTACGGATTAAATACCAGCCTAGCGAGCTTAATCAGAACTTTAGATATAGTTTTAAAAGAAACAGATCAGTTTACTATAAATTTTGTAGACGATACACTGTGCATCTCTGAATCCATCCAATCACATTTAATTCACTTAAGGAAGTTATTTGAAACCTTTCGTAGCCATAATATGACTATAAATTTTGATAAATGCAAATTTTTCCGAGAGGAAATCGATTTTCTAGGGCATAGAATTACACAAAAAGGAATTCATCCACAACCGGACAAAATCGAAGCGATTAAAGAATTTCCAGAACCAAAAAATGTTAAACAACTAAAAGGTTTCCTAGGGTTGACTAACTACTATAGTAAATTCACTAACTTATATTCAAATGCGACATACCCTTTGCTCGCGTTATTAAGAAAAGGAGTTAAATGGGATTGGAATGACGAAATGAGAGCGCAATTTAAATTAGTAAAAGAATTATTTTGTGAAAAAATGATTATAAATCATCCAAAACCTAACAAAACGTACTACTTAGAATGCGATGCAAGCAATTTTGCTGTAGGCGCAGTATTATATCAAATGTCTGAGGACAATCAACATCAAATAGTTGGTTTTGCTAGCAGAACACTTAGAGGAGCAGAAATCAATTATTTTACATCAGAAAAAGAATTACTTGCAATAGTATTTGCTTTAGAAAAGTTTCGAAGTTTTATAGTAGGAGCAAAATTGACGGTGCGCACGGATCACAAGGCTTTAACCTTTTTATTTAATTGTAAGCTTATCAGTTCGAGGCTGGCGCGCTGGGTGTTGTTTATTCAAACTTACGACTTCAACATTGAATATATAAAAGGAACGGAAAACGTCATAGCGGATATACTTAGTAGATACCCTCCTGAAAAAGAAAAGAATTTTAAATCAGTAGCTGCAATGGAAACAATAGCGCCGCTGGCGAAAAGTATCGATAGAGAATTAATTACAGAGTTTAAAGAGTATTCAATTCATCAAAGGAATGATCCTAAAATTTCAGAAATATTGAATTCCGGATTGAATGGAAGGTATAAAACGTTTGAAATCAAAAACGATATAGTATACTATCGTGATCCAGGGGGCACTCCACGAGTTTACGTACCCGAATTAAAATTGGAAAGGTTAATATTGGAATGTCATGAACTATACGGACATGTAGGTCCAAACAAATGTTTCAAAGTACTAAGGGAAGGTTTTTATTACCCAAAACTAGCAAGAAAAATCAGACAGGCATTAGCACGTTGTGACCGTTGTCAACGATGTAAAGTACCTAACAAATATAGTAGTGCAAAGATGCAAAATATAATACCTGGTGGAGTAGGGGATTTAGTTTCCATTGACTTTCTCGGACCTCTTCCCTCCAGTAAGGGAAATTATAAGTGGATACTTGTCACGATAGATGCTTTTAGCAAATTTGTAAAATTATATCCATTGAAGTCCGCGAACGCACCATCCACTATAAAGTGCATATTCGAGCATTATATACCAGAATTAGGGAAACCACGGAGGATCCAGTGTGATCATGGCACGCAATTCACTTCGGCTGCATGGCTAAACAAATTATCAGATGAGAACATTATCCCAGTTTTCTCGTCAATCAGACATCCACAAAGCAACATAGTTGAACGAGTAAACCGTGAACTCGGTCGGTTTTTCCGAACCTTTTTGACAGACAAACATACTGCATGGATAAATTGGGTTAGAATCATAGAAACCTGCATAAATGAAGTGTGCCATGATTCCACAGGATTCACTCCGGTCGAAATCCAATTAAAACAACCACCGAGTCGATTTTGGGAAAAATGGTTTTGTAAAAATGAACAGGAAATTCCTTATGAAGCGAAGCTTAGACTAGTTAGAGAGAACATAATTAGAAATGGAAAAAGACGTGCGATTAGATTTAATAGAACACATGAAACAACATTATTCAAAATAAATGATAAGGTTTTAGTAAAAGCATTGAATGTATCTGATACAGCAAATAAGCGAATGGCAAAGTTTCTGGCGTTATATGAAGGACCGTATCGTATAAAAAGACAAATCGGCGAAGCTACGTACGTATTAGAAAATATGAATACAGGCGAAGAGAGGGGTAAATTTCACGTCACAATGTTTAAGAAATATTACGAAGAATGACAAGAAAAGGATTAGCAGCGAACAATGAAAAGATTAACCGAAATTCCGGAGTTATCCAGAAATGAGCAGATAATACTTGGAAGGGAGATCAGTAACCCATATAAGAGATGAACATTTGAAATAGATTTCACTCAAAGTTCAAAATGTCACTTTACAACTACGTGAGCGTGCAGGACCGAGGTACTCAAGTCAACCAGGATGACATCGAAAACCCAGAGACTGAAAATGTGAATTTTTGTGGAACGGTACGATGCAACGGGAAGTTTAAAAAAGGAAAAGGATACTATGGGAAGGCAAGACAGACACAGACACCGAAATCATTTACGAAGAGAAACAAAAGAGCGATGAAGAATCCGAAGAAATACAAGGAATTAACACCAACGGCTACGACATCAAAGACACCAGGGAACGATAAAAAGCTACCATCGCCGACCACGACCGTAAGGATCGAAACAATCACGAGACCTGCGACACCGAACATAGCAACGAAGGAGATACCTACTATGAAACAAACGGCAACACCAGTTATGACGGTAACAACAACAAAAAAACCAGTTATTACTAAAATAGAAACAATAACCGGACCAACGATAAACGAAAGACAACAACCGCCGCTAGCCATAACGTTAGAAAACTACAGAAAAAGACTACCAGTTATGACGAATAAAACTAAAACACTAGATATGACAAAGACAAAGATACCGGACGTAACAAAAACAAAGATACCGGACATAATTAAAACTAAAACACCAGATGTAACAAAAACGAAAATACCGGACACAAAGACAGCGAAGACGTCGACCAAAAGGAAGATACAAACGGATGTCAGGACTCCTAAAACATGGAAATTACGAAAACTGGACCTACCAATAAACAAGAAGGAGAGACGAGAGCATCTGAGGATGCTAACGAAGTTCAGGATATTCGGCACGGTGGACCTCGACCTATCCGACACTGACGACGAACAGATTCCTGAGTGCATCTTACGGAGACCTAAGACTCCGGAAAGAGACGCAGGGGATGAGACGCCGGAGTATATCAAAAATTTTGATTATCGTGATCCGTTAGGATTAAACCAAAACATAGAGTAAAAGAAAAAAAAAAAAAACATATAACAATACAAAGCTTGTAAACTTAAAACAAGAAACATAAAAGAAACACCATATAAACGAAGACTGACGACAACATCTGATCAACGGAAACTGAGTTAATAACTTACCTGTTCATGAAGATGACTTCCTTCCGCGGAAGTTATTAAGGGGGCAATGTAACGTTTCCGATACCCCACCACAGACGAAGGTATCGTACGATCGCGAGAACGAATCAGCGTTCAGAATAACACCGCTAATCCTGATTGACGTGTCAACCGCCAGGATTAGGTCCGCGCTCAGGGTATATAAGGAACGCCGGAGAAGAGCTCGTCAGCAATCGAAGTATAGCACTCGTTGTTCACAATTAAACTCAAAACCCGAGGAAGTGACCAAAACAGGCGCTTCACTCAATCATTGTATAAAATTTAAACATAGAGCCTTACTAAAGCAGTAGTCTTCTATAATATTCGATAAAATTGCTTAAAGTCAAAATAAAACATTTAGAACTTGCAAAGCCAGAAATTGAACTATTTTGATTATTATATCCACATATTAAATTCCACTTCAATAACCTCATATCTAATAGTTCGAATTAAAAGAAAACAAAGATAAATGTAAAAGTCGTGTACCGACACGCAAACCAAACAAACTAGCGTCAGCTAAACACGAGAACACAAACAAACAGTTTATATCGAGTCACAACACATTATTATTTAAACACTTATGTAATATATAATTTCGCTGTTGAATCGGAGTTGCAACTCAACTTTAATATTTTTTATATTATTTTTGTATTTGATCATATAATTTATTAAACATTATTATTTCATTGTTAAGTCAAAAGAATCGCATCTTGTTCGCCCTTTTGCCTTAACCAATCCATTGTTAGAAATTTCAGCTATAATTTGTATAGTTAGCTATTGACAGCAACGGTGACGGATATCTCAGTCAGCATAGGAAGCGCGAAAGTGCGACCTATGGCTGGGATATAACCCGAACCCGCGTCTGGAAGGCAGGCTCGGCAGTTAACTCTGACCCAGTTCTGTAGGACGGCTTTGATAGGTGTGGAATACCTATCTTAGTCCGTAATTTAGAAGGTGACTTTGCTGGATGTAAAATACCTAGCCGAGTTCACGAAACAGGGACGAAAGGTTTTTTCCAATTTTTTCCTAAAAGGAGCTCCAAGATTTGTCCTGAGGGACACAGAACTCACCGTACTCGATATTGTCACAATCTCCGATTAGCAACAATAGCGCGAACGTTACAATATATATATACATATATACATATATATATTAGGGTGGTCCTTATTTTGGATATTTTGGATTTTTTTTCCACGATCCCCCTAAATCGGTTCTAAATAAATAAAAAGAAATTCCTGCCAAATTAGAGCTCGATATTTCAATTTTAACCTGGCCCCCCCGGCAGTCAAAGTTTTAAACGGGAAAATACGTGTATTTTAGACTGTCAATTGTTTGAACATTTTTCCAACCTAGTACAAATTGATACAAAAATTCTGAAATTCTGCACAAATATTCCCCATAGTATAAGGTATAGTTGTAGAAGTATATCAAATTTTTTTTCTTCTATTTATTCATTTTTTTATGAATATCAAATTGATATTTATATTGATCATAACTCCAGAAATTACGGATGTAAAAATTTGATATACTACTTCAATCATACCTTATACTATGAGGAATATTTGTGCCTTATCTCGAATTTTTATATTAATTTTCAGTAGGTTGGAAAAATGTTCAAACAATTGACAGTCTAAAATACACGTATTTTCCCGTTTAAAACTTTGACTGCCGGGGGGGCCAGGTTAAAATTGAAATATCGAGCTCCAATTTGGCAGGAATTTCTTTTTATTTATTTAGAACCGATTTAGGGGGATCGTGGAAAAAAATCAAAAATATCGAGAATAAGGACCACCCTAATATATATATATGTATGTATGTATGTATGTATGTATGTATGTATGTATGTATGTATGTATGTATGTATGTATGTATGTATGTATGTATGTATGTATGTATGTATGTATGTATGTATGTATGTATGTATGTATGCATGTATGTATGTATGTATGTATGCATGTATGCATGTATGTATGTATGCATGTATGCATGTATGCATGTATGCATGTATGCATGTATGCATGTATGCATGTATGCATGTATGCATGTATGCATGTATGCATGTATGCATGTATGCATGTATGCATGTATGCATGTATGCATGTATGCATGTATGCATGTATGCATGTATGCATGTATGCATGTATGCATGTATGCATGTATGCATGTATGCATGTATGCATGTATGCATGTATGCATGTATGCATGTATGCATGTATGCATGTATGCATGTATGCATGTATGCATGTATGCATGTATGCATGTATGCATGTATGCATGTATGCATGTATGCATGTATGCATGTATGCATGTATGCATGTATGCATGTATGCATGTATGCATGTATGCATGTATGCATGTATGCATGTATGCATGTATGCATGTATGCATGTATGCATGTATGCATGTATGCATGTATGCATGTATGCATGTATGCATGTATGCATGTATGCATGTATGCATGTATGCATGTATGCATGTATGCATGTATGCATGTATGCATGTATGCATGTATGCATGTATGCATGTATGCATGTATGCATGTATGCATGTATGCATGTATGCATGTATGCATGTATGCATGTATGCATGTATGCATGTATGCATGTATGCATGTATGCATGTATGCATGTATGCATGTATGCATGTATGCATGTATGCATGTATGCATGTATGCATGTATGCATGTATGCATGTATGCATGTATGCATGTATGCATGTATGCATGTATGCATGTATGCATGTATGCATGTATGCATGTATGCATGTATGCATGTATGCATGTATGCATGTATGCATGTATGCATGTATGCATGTATGCATGTATGCATGTATGCATGTATGCATGTATGCATGTATGCATGTATGCATGTATGCATGTATGCATGTATGCATGTATGCATGTATGCATGTATGCATGTATGCATGTATGCATGTATGCATGTATGCATGTATGCATGTATGCATGTATGCATGTATGCATGTATGCATGTATGCATGTATGCATGTATGCATGTATGCATGTATGCATGTATGCATGTATGCATGTATGCATGTATGCATGTATGCATGTATGCATGTATGCATGTATGCATGTATGCATGTATGCATGTATGCATGTATGCATGTATGCATGTATGCATGTATGCATGTATGCATGTATGCATGTATGCATGTATGTATGTATGCATGTATGTATGTATACACGTATATATATATATATATATATAAATATATATATATATATATATATATATATATATATATATATATATAACTCCTACCTACATTTTTAATATCTACGTACATTATCAGATTTAGTATTATATTATTATCATTCTTAGAAATACAATATTTTTTTATCACTATCCAATAAGACACTACTAATAGATAATAAGAAATGTTTGAAATAACTTCCTAAATAATTTTACCAAATACTATATATCGTGATATGAAATACTCACATTATAATAATATCCGTACTGACAAGGGAACGTCAAAAAATAGTGGGTGGACTTGTTACCCGCATATATATCTAGAAATGACGCTCCCTGTCTATAAAAAAATGACGAACCCTGTAATAAAAATCACCTACCGCCAGAATGCAAAAATGCATACCCCCACCATAAGGCACCCAACCAATCCCAGTTTAGCCAAGGCCCGAGCCAATCCCTAATCAGCATACATTGTATATAAGCAGGGCCAAATGGCATAATTAATTCATTCATCAGCTAGAGACGAACCGATACACAGCAATAAAGAATAGTAAAAGAAACCGAATGTCTTGTACGATTCAACTAATTCTTCCTCCAAAACCACCCGCCGAACTGCGCCTTCACTCCCGTAGCCGCCCTCTCGTTCCACCCCCCGGCCGACTAGGAGAAGAGTGTTGTTCGGATGAAGTCAGCAAACGGCTTCAGCTGGCCTGGGCGTACGCCTCCTCGCAGACCTGGCTCAAGAAGCTAAAAATCGCCGAATACACAAAAACCCTCGAGGTTCAGTATCCCCGACTCTCCCTGTTCCCTATACCAGGGATCAGATGGCGGATAAAGGCCGTCGTCCTGGCCGACAGGCTACCCCTAAGCACCGACTTTGACGAAACCTCCCTGACAGGCCACCAACCTGCCTGCATACCGCGGACTCCGTGGGCGCCCACACCGTCCTTTATACCCCTGCGCAAAATCAACGCGACCGGACCGACCGATTACCGCCAACAACAGGGGACCGATCCAGGGAACTCCACCAAAAACTCCTCGGGTCCGATCAGTCGTTACCTATCCGCGGTCAATGCCCCTAATCACGCCGCCAGCGCCCCGAAGGAAGGCGATCTTTCTTACTACCCTCCCTTCAAAGACTAAGAGAACCCGACAGGCCTAACAGAAGGCAAAAGACAACGCCGCACTCCTTTCTCTCTCAAAATTAATTGCTAAACACTCTACGGGAGTGGTGACAAGTGCAAAAGACGTTTCACAGAGCACGGTGACTTAATTCACATTATTCATTATATTTGGCATTTAGTTACAAATACCTGATTGCATTTTTAGTAACGATGTTATCTGCCTAGGTATTGTTATAGAATACATATGTCAGTACTTCATACACGATATTTGAACCGTGCAGCATCTCTTCATCGTCGATAACTAATAGATCGCATAGTTTTTCTCTTTTTGATCACATTTATTCACATTTCCTCAAGGGCTGTAACAAGCTCCGTAACTGATTTATTTATCTACAGATAGGTTAATATGCAGATACGGTTAATTTTATTCTATTGCCGTAAATACTTTTCGACATTGCAGAGATATTCAATTTTATGTAAACCACCTTCTGTTACCAAAGAAATAAGTATTCAAATAAATGTGGGTATTTCACTGCTGACCCTTTGTTCTGTGTAAATCGCGATCAATCCTGACAGATAATTCTCATAACCTCAAAGGGTCGATCTCTTGAAATAAACGAGAAGACGGATATGATTATTATTCCATAGAACTCCACTGTAATATAATGAACAACTATCGCTTTCCAATTTTTTCAAAGTACATTTAATTATTACTCTATATTTGAAATGATTCTCGTCCTCATTCCCGACAACTGTCATCAAAAATACGACAAATAAAGCACGATTATGCTGCCTCTTGTGGGCCATGGAGAGCGTTATTGTATCGTGGACCGACGAACTCGCTTTGATTTTATTTAATTATTTCTATGTGTAACTTTGGTCTAGCTGTGGAAACATTATCTCTCCACTCCTTATAGCCTTTGTGGTAAAAGAGATTGTCTAATCTCGCGCCGCACTTTCGAAAAAGTCTGTAAATTTTTATGATTTTTGATTTATGTTCGAAATCAGTGGCATTAGAATATCTTCAATCAACGCTGGCGCTAACTGATGCGCCATCTAGCAACTGACTCCCGTACGTGGTAGGTCTCTGCTCTCGCTGTAGCCTAGCGAAGGTGACTCTACTAATTTTTTGCGCATAGGTTTTGGTCTAAGCGAACTGACTGAAGAAGGAGACGGTGAAAAATTCGTGATGAAAACGGGTATTTTCAAAGCGTTGATTAATCATATCTCAGGTCTCCGTTCATCGATTTCATCGAGATAGGGCTTAAATTGAAGCTTTTCATGGCTACATTCTACAATAAATATTGCAAATCCATAAATATCGCGAGGCGAAAGAAATTAAGAAAATATTGTCCCCCTACTACAGCGGTTAGTTCCCGTTCGGGTATATAGACTCGGCAGAGTCTCGCGCCGCGCGTTTAAAAATTCTTTTTAATGTACTTGGCGCGAGACTTCACCGAGTCTCTTGATGTTTGCCAAAGTTTAGGCTCTATGGGCCGTAGCTAATGCTAATAAAGCTATCGTCTTTACTGTTAATTCACGCAATTCTAAGCTGTCTAACGGATCTAGTCCTCTTAGATAGTCTAATACGAAGCTTACATCCCATATACAGGGTGACTCACGAGAAACTCCGAGAATGGGAGGAGCCTCATTGCCGAATAAGCCCCCGCCCTTTAACCAATCAAACAAATAGCAGGTAATGATAATAGGAACTGTGTAAGCATAACATCAGAATCAAGGTACATAGCAAGGAATAATAATGAAAACAAGATCAGCTAGTAATCGACTTTACTTTCGAACTTTACGGGTACTGATTGTGTCGACTGCTCTGATACAACTGGCAGAGATGGTTGATGATAAGCATCGTTAAATTTGCTATCAAACATGACTGTCATGTTGTGTCAAAGTTGGATAGCCCAATTGTGAAGACTGTACGCATCAACAATAGATGTTATGCTTACACAGTTCCTATTATCATTACCTGCTATTTGTTTGATTGGTTTAAGGGCGGGGGCTTATTCGGCAATGAGCCTCCTCCCATTCTCGGAGTTTCTCGTGACTCACCCTGTATATTGATACTTTGGTTTACTTGGCTTAGGCTTATATATCCCTTTGAAAAATCTAGAAATTAACCTGTCTTCGCCAACCTTGACTTCAGACAACAAGGATATAGCAGATCTGTATGTATTCGAGGTACCGTATGATGCACCTTGTAACGTCCTCGTCAAGGCCGTTCTCTCAGCTGCTCGTCTTCTATGTGTTCGGCCGATTTGAACGTTACTTGTATGTTTATGCGAGTGTGTGTGTGTGTGTTTTATTTACGAAATCTCACGAGAAACAGTCAGGTGTCGCATTGGCACCGCAAAACTGCCCGTGAGACCGCAGATGTATTGTTGCTTGAAATCCTGTAGGAAACGATCGCAAACTATAATAGCCTGACAGATCGCCTACAGAATCAAGACTTTGATGTGTGGTAATTGTTACTTGAAATTCCTTAGAGAACGATTGCAAACTGCAATAGTTTTGCAAATCGCCTAACGAATCAAGATTTTGTGTCTGGTAGTTAGTACTTGAAGTTCCTTGGGAAACGATTACCGGCTGCAATAGCCTGACAAAATCGCCCAATGAATCAAGATTTTTGTATATAGTAGTTAATACTTGAAGTTCCTTGGGAAACGATTACCGACTGCAATAGTCTGACAAAATCGCCCAAAGAATCAAGGTTTGTATACATATATGTAGTTCTGAAATAGTAGGAAATTTTGATAAACAAGTACGAATTCCGTTGAATCCGTTTGATATATTCAAAGTTATATTTTATTTTATAGTCGACAGTTTATTCCTTTATTACAGGTTGTCTTTCAATTTTCTTAATTAGGTTATCTATGATCCCGAGTAGTGTTGAGCTTAGGATGTCAACTCAATAAGTGTGTCATCTGCCTGGCGTGTCGCCGTTTATATACCGTTTTGGGATAATCCCCTGCTAATCCTTAGAGTTCCATATGCTTCTATGGTGTCTAGATTTAAGGTTGTTTGACCACCGTAGAAATTGTATCAGACTTTTCGATACCGTTTTCCATCCTCGACGTTTTGACACCCGATTTTGCAAAATCGGACTATTTTAAATTTCATAATAAAACTTCTATGATATTCTACGAGGTTCTATAATGTTCTATGATGTCCATTTTATGGGTATAAACAGTTATCTCCATTTAACTGCAAATAAATAAACTAGGCTTATTTCTCTAAGGTCCTACGTACGTATTTTTTGATAATTCAGTTGTTATTTTGCAATAACTGAGTTATAACTACTTCGACTCTCGCTGACACTAGGAATCTATATCTATATCTATATCGTGCGTCTTGCCGTTTATAATATCTACGAGAGATATTATTTTACATCATCTTACGATGTTTTACAACGTCGTAACCTTCTTCATGCTTATTTGTTAAAAACTTTAACATTGTATACCTTGTCGGGTTGTAAAAGTTATTACTAGTGTTGTTACAGAACTCCCACCATAATCTTAATGCACCTTCGTATTGTTTCATTGTAGATTCAGTAACGGAAGACAGAAGTATTTTTATTGTTTCTGAGGGCACAGTCATCTTTGCAAATGCTGACCCGACACTATCCCTGCCATTAAACTTAGATGTTTTTGCCTTGGATGACTTCTTGAGCTAAAAGGAGAATTCAGTAGGTCAATACTTGGTTCGAATTTTACTGGTTTTCCTAACAATAAACTGAAGAACAGTGGGTACCATGGCTGATTAGGCCAATCTGGAATCACGATGATACCGCAAGCACCCTCTCTTTTGATTTTTGATAATACTTTTGCGATCATGTTAAATGGTGGAAAGGCATAAAAGTTTAGATTTTTCCAACCTAAGGTAAATGCATCGACAGACAAGGCAGAATTATCAGGCATCCAGGATATGTAGTTAATACATTTGTTATTATACTTTGAGGCGAAAAGATCCACATCCGGTTCCCCAAATTTTTGAACAGTTATGTTAAAAGCTTTTTGGCATAAGGACCATTCTGTGTCTTCATTTCTCAACCGTGACAAAAAATCCGCTTGTTTATTTTCCTCTGAAGGAATGTAAGATGCAAATAAATAGTTGTGCCTTGTTTCTGCCGACTGCCAAATCTCTTTGGCTAGCTTATGATATTTTAAATATCTTACCCCGCCCATTTTATTTACATAAGATAACGCGGTGGTATTATCAATTCTCAATAAGATGTTGGAATTTAATATTTCATCTGCAAGGCCATGCAAGGCCAGTTTGATAGCTCATAAGTCTCTATAGTTTATAGAATGTTTTAGTTCGCAATTTGACCAAAACCCGAATATTTCCTTGACACCGTTTGTTGCGCCCCAACCCGTGTCTGATGCATCTGTATAGATGCACAGGTCAAATTCACCTTTTCTTATAGGCTTTACAGCCTGAGTGATTGATCTTTCCCACCATTCTAAATCCTCAAAAGTATGTAGGAATCATCATTATTTGACTATAATCAAAGTTACAGCTTTTTAATGCACCTATCTTTGCTCTTTCTAATGATTTTGTATATAGGAATCCTGTTCAGTTGCCTGGCAAGCGAATATTAGTGTTCCTGTTAGTTCTGCTATTTCGTGAATCGTACAATACTTCCTATCTAAAATGCTTTTTACATTTTTAAGTATCTTTTCTTTTTTCTCATGTGGGAGTTGTAACTCATAGTTTTTTGTATTAATATTTATACCTAAAAACTTAGATTTAACTGAAGGAACTAACTTGGTCTTCCTGTTGTTTATTAAAAAACCCAGTCTAATCAATGATTCTTTTGTCTCCATAGCGTTTTTATAGCAGGATTCATAGTCCTTTCCTATACACAAAATATCATCGAGATATGCTACGGATAACAAACCCTTACTTCCTAAGTATCTCAAAACTGGTTTCATAATTTTTGTAAATATGAATGGAGCGCAAGCTAAACCGTTTGGCAAGCAAGTAAATTGATATATTTTTCCAAGGTATTCAAATCTCAAAAATCTTTTGCTTTCAGGATGAACTGAGATTGTATAATAAGCATCTTGCATGTCAATTTTGCTAAGGAAATAGCCTGGAAATATCAAATTTATAGCGGTTTGTAAGTTTTCCATCTTAAAATGATCAGCACTAATAAATTCGTTCAACTTTTTTAAATTGAGGATGAATCTATAAGATCCATCTTCCTTCGGTATTAGAAAATATGTAGATAAAAATTGGTTCGACTTTGTTTCACATTCTTCTATTACTCCTTTGGCTAAAAGATTATTAATGGCAATTTTGTAAGTTAAAATTTCTGCTTTGGTGCCTTTGGCTGTATTACCTCCTTATAAAACTGAATTCTATATCCGTTAATACAATTTAGAATGAATTTATCTTTGGTGATTTTTTCCCATTCCTTGAGGAAATTTTTAAGTCTACCTGCCTTGTTTTCTACTCTGGTTTTTGCTGGTGTTGCCCTCTCTTTTTGAACTGTGATGGAAAGCCCTTCGGGTTGAATTGTGCTTTGTTTTTGAAGAAGAATCTTTGTCTCGGCTGAATCATTTGGTGAGGGAAAACCGGCTGACCTTGTACTGCTGCCTGTATGAAGGCCAGTCTTCTTCCGTACAGGCTTCTGTGGTTTAAAGGTGGTCGTTGACCAGTACTTTTTTTAGATGATTGGGCTTTCATAGAACTGCCAATCTTATCAATAGCTTTTGCTTGTTTTATTCTTTCTGAAAGATTTTTTCCAAACAGGAACTCATCAGTTACTGCATTTTCCAAAATCTTCTGATGTTGTTTGTCTACGCCCGGTAAAATAAAGGCTTCTCTTGATTCTGTTTGCCCATGCATAGCTTCTATGATAAATTTTGCCGCATCTCCCAATTTCTCTATAAAGGAGTGGATGTCGAGGCCGTCATCATCCGATCTGTCCATCTCCTGAATGGCAGAGCCTATCGCAGCCAAGGCTGCTCCCGCAAGACGTTGTCTCTCCTTTATATATTTGTCTCTTTTTACCGAGGTATCTTGTAAAATAGCTACCACTTCGGGATTTAAAACTGGGGCTTTCATACCACTGGGACTTGGGTATTTAGCTAAAAGTTTCTCCTTCGAATCAGCTTTCATGCCTTTCTTAAGCCAATTAATCCAACGCTTGGTAATGGATGAGTGTAGAATTACCATTTCCACTTCATCGTCAGATACATCACCCAGTGCTTGCATAAACACCTCATTGAGAGGCTTCTCAGAGTTTGCTATTTGGTTATCGTTTTCTTTATCGTCATCAAGAGTTTCCTTAACCTCACTTCTTTCTTCGCCATCTGTAATTAACATTTCATAATCTAGCATATAGATTTTTGATATTTAGTTTTATCTGTGAATGCCTATTTGTGAGACTGTCATGCTCGTGCATGCGCTCTCGTCCAGAAATTCTTTGGTCGAACTTTCTCGACCTTTCTCGCTTTGTTGTCATTCTGCCGCCTGTGCAGACGTAGAAGTTCTGACGCTCGTTCAGACGCTTTCCGTGCGAGAGTTTGTTTCGAATAATGAATTTACATAACCCACCTCCAGAATCGTCCGTTGATTTTTCTTCCTTATCTATCATGGAGCCATTATCCGAAGACTTGGAAGCTTCATTTTCCGAGTCCCGGTTCTTTTGCTGTAATTTTTCCATTTCTGCTTTAAGTCTCTCTATCTGATCCTCCATTTCTACTAACTGCTGTTCATTTTTTTGTTTGCTACCCATTTTTATTAACAAGGGACTCTGTTCCTCACTCGAGCGTGTTGCCTCTATGGCACAGCGAAAAGGAATGACGAACATTCGATAGACCTGGGCGTCGCCGACGCGTGGCGCGACGATCGTTTCTCAGATAAACTCACTCTGAAGCGCTGTGGTTTCAAAAAGGGGGGAGGGGAGACTACATCTAATCTTGAAGAACGAGGCACGGAATATAATAATAATAATAATAATAATAATAATAATAATAATAATAATAATAATAATAATAATAATGATGATGATAATGATAATGATAATGATAATGATAATGATAATGATAATGATAATGATAATGATAATGATAATGATAATGATAATGATAATGATAATGATAATGATAATGATAATGATAATAATAATAATAATAATAATAATAATAATAATAATAATAATAATAAAAACTAAAACTTGAAAAATACCCTAAAATAAAAAATTACAATAGATGTTCAAAGCGGTCACAGTTGGCCAGTAGACAGCGTCTGGGCCTTCAAATCAGATGCATTGATATCTTTTGGAGCATCTCATCTGTGACAGTCGCGGCACTCACGTGCAATCTGATTACTAGGTGAGCCAAATTTTGTAAGGATTTACGATGAACGTATTCGTTGAAGTGACCCCACAAAAAAAACACGAGAGCTGTTAAATCTGATGACCTAAGTGGCCATGCGACCGGACCACGGCGACCTATTCACCTTCCCGGGAAATGTTCATCCAGCCAGTCGCATGCGATACGACTGTACTAATCAGTGGAACCGTCCTACTGAAGAAACAGTTCTGCGCGTATTCACAGGGGCAGTTCTTCTAGCAAGTCCCCCCAGAGTCGTCATTCGAAAATTGAAGGCATCATTCAACCTATGGGGGGATACCACATGCATCTGAAAACAAAGGATTACCTCATTGCCATTTTGGTACTCATAGAAATCGGTGTGTGGCGAAAATTACTCACCAACGATTTTATTCTAACCTATTCTTCCTTAAAATTTAATTGAACATCCTTTCCATTTACAGAAAACGAGCACTGCCTTTATAGGCTTTATAGGCAGATTATTCTCATCACATGGACAGATAGGTAATAATAAGATTCGTTGAAAAGAGAAGCTAATCTTTACGATATTAAAAGCATGCAAGAACTGTGGACGAAATTGGTAATCCGACTTCAATTGATTTCATTTTTCCGCATAAATCCTAAATTTCACCTAAATTTATCATCGATGATTCCAGCCCAACTGTTGCTTCCTCAGCGATTTTGGAAAGCCCTGTTTCGTGGCAACTTTGGGTTCTTTATGGCCCACGAATAGCGATTGTGCTGGTCAAAATAACCTTTATTGTCAAATCTGGTCTCATCAGTAAAAAGAATTGAATTTGTGAAATCCGAGTTCGTTCTTCTCAAAGAAGTAGAAATGTTTAGTTGTACAGAAATTGGAGAATTTTTTTTTCGTGGATTCTCGTAGTTAACCTAGAATCTTGTCGTCGCGATAAACATCATAAGCTATTCGTTATAGTTGTTCGCTAAATACCATATTTCGATATAAATATGCAAAGCTCATGGATAATCGTTGGTGTTATAAGTTCAAAAAAATGTAACCAGTCTTACAGGAGATCATTGGAGCCATATGGAAACCGGAGATCACTCGATCAAGGACGTTAAGCAACTATCCTCAAGGCCAGTGTTTGGATGGGTGACCGTTTCTAGACGATTTTATTTCATTGACTTGCCTAATTCCTGTGTTTTCCCTAGTTAGCAAAAGACTCTATAGATGTGTTTCGTTCCCAAATATGTACTTTATAACGAAATACACCCTGCCTGCCTAAACTTTTCCAACAATATTTCGCAAATCTTTTGAAAATATATTCAAGAAGTATTTTATGAAATGTTGAAAAAACATTTCAAAAATATTTCAATGAAATATTGCAATGACGTGAGATTACGGACATAGGAATGTTTTAGAAATCTTCCAATGAAATATTTTTGAAAGAATCGAATCTTTCGTTAAAATATTTCTGAAATATTTAGGAAATATTCAGTGCTGTGTGGGACGTCGGTGAGGGGCATCGTGTAGCGTATTCGGTCGCCGTTGATCTTGCTGACTAATTGCATTTTCCGAATAATAGTAGCATTTCGGCGTACTCTTGAGGAGCATACACGATTAAGGGGACCAGTACAGCTTGGTTTGGGAAATTGGAGTACCCCAAAATTTATTTATTTGTCAACCCAAGTTTATTTCACATCAAAAAAATTTTTCTTCGTAAAAGTTTGTCGTAAGGCTTCAGGCACATCGTTAGTCCAATTCAACCTCTCAAGGTCTTGCTTTCTTCAGACAGCAATTCTACATCTTATGAACGTAGGGATCGGTAAAAAAAATTCATGTGATCAATTATCCAAAATTTTTAATATTTAGGCTATTAATTTGCAAATAACTTGGCCAACACGGAATTCTAAATAAATTCCCTCGTTCACATGATGAGGATTTCTTTTCTGAACAAAATGAGCTATCAGCGACGATGTGCCTAACAACGATGTGCCTAAAACCTTACGACAAAGGTTTTTCAAAGAAAATTTTTTCTTTTTTTGATGTGAAATGAACTTCGGCTGAGAAATAAATGCATTTTGGAGGACTCCAAATTTCCAAAACCAAGCTGTACTGGTTCCTTTAAGTTGAATTAACGAATTAATTGATCAGTTGAATTTTATTCATTTACAGCTTGTCTATTCCGCTTAGGCACTTCACGCACTTCGGTCGAATCGCGAAAAGGTTCAGAATTCAAAACATCAGTCTATATTTGTGCGCATGCGCAAGGCACAATGCAAGCGCGCGTAAATACTACGCACAGGGTGTTTTTAAAGTAAACGTACTCATATTTATAGTGTGTTGAAGAAACACACGACTTTAATTAAGCATCATACAATATTATCCTCTCATTATTTTTTTTTATCGAATTTCTTTCGTGGTTAAAATCTCTAGTTGATAAATATTTCTGCCGGTGTTTTCCGAAGTCCGAATTTATGTCAATCTGATCTTTCACGGTTAGCTAGATGAGTATTAATGAATCGGATATACAATTCTGTAACATTAAATTAAAAAAAGAAATAGGATGTAAAAGACCCAAGGAATTGAATGCACATGGTTAAAAATAAAACTGTACAGCATATATTTCGTATCACAGTCTTTATTACATAGCAGATGTTAAATAGAAGATACAATACCTATATTATAGACATTCACACTGCAACACTCGAAAAGAGATAATAATTTCAATCAATTTTAAACGCAGTATTTGGTCGTTTAGCCAAATTAATTGATCTATGCATTATTAGAACAAAATTTTGAAAACTGATATTCAGTATGTATTCATGCAATCAGTATATGCAATGAGACAGTATGTATTCATGCAATCAGACAGTATGTTCCATGCAATCAGTATATGCAATTAGACTAAACATGCTTTTAAAAAGTTCCGGAGTCAACCAGAGATCAATAGATTTGTTTTCAGGGGGCACCACGTGAAGGCGACCTAAATTCACCCCCTGACTTACCTTATCTTACCTGGTCCTGATCATAGGGCACCATGGTCTTCGTTCTTGACTATTAGAATAACATGAAAACACTACATAGCAGATATGTATATACAATGAACATATGTTACACTTCTCAACTAAAATTATACCAACATAAATATTAATTACATCTTCTACAAATGACATCTAAAACATGTTACGTCAGACTAATAATTACAATCTACTTAACAAAAAGCATTCAGGTACTGCAGTATATACGACTCACTAAATCATCCTGTATATAGGTACATATTAATAACTAAAACTAATTTGCATCAGCAAGTATGAAAATTAACGCAAAATAACTAGATATATCACAAATTACAAGTATCAATTATCTAAAACAGGTACAAACAGTTTGCATTAGGAACGAGTAATATCATATTATGTACAAATAGTTTGGTCAGGTACAAATTGTTACGTCAGGTATAAATTGTTACATCAGGTACAAATTGTTACGTCAGGTTTAAGTGATTTCATCAGGTAATAGTTTCAATCAGGTATTATGAGATTGGGTGGGAATCAAGTTCAGTCTGGTAGTTCTTCGATCCCAGACATGCCACTGTTGTTGTGGTCGTCGGTGCTTTCACCACTGTCACTGTCCGTGTCGGTCGCAGAGCTATCGCTGTCTTCACTGAGTGAAATGACGATGCTCGGAAATTCACGATCCATCACACGTTCCCTTTCCCAATACTCTTCTTCTATGGTTTTGACGTGTACGCATTTGGGGATCCAATCATCGGCGATCATTTCCGAACATTTTTTGTGGCACATAGCTTCAACATCAGCCATTTTAAACGTCACGTTATGCGACGCCACCCAACCCTTGACTTGAGCCCATATTAGTTCGATCGGATTCAAGTCTGGATGGTATGGGGGCAATCGTAGAGCTGTATGTCCATGACGTGCTAAAAGCTCATAAATGGCATATGTCGGCTCACGTGGTTTAGACCTCTGTATGATCTCGTGCAGTTCGAGCCTGATAAGGGTGTTGTCAAATTCGACCCCCCCCCCCCCCCCCCCCTCTCCAGCCAGTCGATCATAACTTGTCTTTTAACGCTGATGGTCGGCGGCTCGTCGATTTGCACGTTGTGGTACGGTGCGTTGTCGATGACTACTACACTATTGGGAGATAAATTTGGTATTAGTTTCTCCCCAACCCACTTTTCATAATTCGCAAAGTTCATTTGATCACGGTAATCACCAGACGCCTTACCAGCCTTCCATGTTAGAAGCGCATTTGGAATAAATCCAGCTTCGCCACCCGCATGAACAATGATAAGGCGCTGACCCTTTGCAATAGGAACATGATGACCTTCATTACTTTCATCAGCCCACGGAGATGATTTCGAGTGTGAGAAAAGAATGTAAGATTCATCCATGTACACTATTATACGACCTTCATTGCGGTATTTTAAGATGTTTTTTAAATAATATATACCTTTTTAATCGCAGGTCAGGTTTTTCAATTAGAACCTTGCGGTTTGTCCGGGTCTTGCGCCACTTGAAACCAAGATCTTTCAGGTTTTTTTGAGAGTGTCTTTCTTGCCTGTGAATCCAATTTTCTCACGCAAAACTACTACGAGCTTGCGGAGAGTTGGCAGACATTTCTCCTGGCTTGTGAACTGATGTACGGTTCTCCGAATGACGGTTCGGTCAAAATCGTCCTGGTCCCTTTTTGGTCGTACTCTATTCCTCTTTGGTGGTGAAGCTAAAGGCGTACCCTCACCACGCGCAAATGCTCGATTCTTTTTTCTAATGCGCACGATGGTTCGGATGGAGAGTTTGGTGAGAGCAGCGGCTCTGTCATTGGCATGATCCAGTGGAATGAGTGGCTGAATATTTCGGGCCTCCCTTCCCGTGAAATCAGTCACATTAGCGACGATTTGGCGAGCTTGTCGGCGCAGCTTTCCCGTTGACGGCATTTTTCTCTGAAACACTCGGAAAAATTCGTTATAATACAACACAATTGAGGTTAGTTGTAAGCTAATATGTCAAATACATTTATCACGGCGTTTGTATTAGAATTTTTATTTTGTCGATATAATACTCGCCCGTGATACTCTTATTCCATTTATTAAACTCGTACTCCACCAATAATCACTACACACTGCACTTTGCTGCTCAAATTGAGCATTCAAACTTCAAAGACGGTAACTGAATATCGCGGGTTATGAAAAAGGTAAAGGTCTAAAATGATGTTTTTTGAACGGGATTTAAAACCGTCAATTTGAGATAGTTCCAACTTTTGCCGAGTGCCTAAACCGAATAGACAAGCTGTACGTGAGATAATCGTGGCATTCAAAACAAAACAAAAAAACGAGCAATTTTATCATGGCAATTGAAAGAAGAAAAAGACCCTTCTCATGTTTGATCGTCAGATTGTTTGTCATAGCAACGAATAATTGTTTGTTTGAGTGCAGAGATTATTTTATTCGCTGTTAGATTGTATTATTATTTCACGTAAATAAATAAAATTCAACTGATGAATTAATTCGCTAATTCAACTTAATCACGTATGCTCCTCAAGAGTATGCCGAAATGATGATTTTATACGGTGGAGGCAATTAGTCGGCAAGGGCAACAGCGACTGAATACGCGAAAAGCTTTCCACTTCGGCGTCATCCAAATCATACGACAATTCTGAATCTTGTCGGACGATTCACGGAGACAGGCTCAGTAAGCGAGCGACACGGCGATGCAGGCCGTGTACTCCAAGGATACAGATTTGAGGAGCAGGTACTGGACGCTGTTCACGAAGACGGAGGGCTCAGCACCCGTCAAATCGGGCGCAACCTTGGTTGCCATCATTCAAACGTCCACCGTGCGTTACGTAATGACGAACTTCGCTCGTGGCATTTCACATCGGTCCAAGAACTCCTGCCGGAAGACCTACCACGTCGGCGTGAATTTTGCCAATGGTTAATGGAGCAGGATCGAGCAAATCACGATTTCGCAAAATCCATCCTGTTCACCGACGAGTCAACATTCAACCGTGAAGGATGCTTCAACCAGCATAACCGCCATACATGGGCCATGTAAAATCCCAGACTCTCGCGACAGAGAGGGTTTCAAATTCGCTGGGGAGTCAACATCTGGGCTGGGATTGTTGATAATAAATTGGTTAGTGAAATTTAGGGTATATGTATGAGGAAAAATTAAATCAATTAAAGTCGAATTAGGAATTTCGACCACAGTTTTCTCAGGATTTTTAACCACATAATATTGTAAAGATTACCTTCTCTTCTTCAAAAATTTCATTATTACCTATCTGGGATGTAATGATATTCTAGGTAATGTTTGATTTCTGCGAATAAAAATGGTGCTGAATAAAATTTTAAGAAAGAATAGTTTCGAACAAGATCATTGATAATTAAATCTTGCCATATACTGATTTCTATAAGTACCAAAATGTTAATGCGACATTCCTGCATTTCCAGATGGGGCCTGTGGTATTGCCGAATAGATTGAACGGTGAAGCATACCTTCAGTTTTTGAACGAGGACCTCGGGCACCTGTTAGAAGATTTACCCCTACAAACACGAGCGGAAATGTTCTTTCAGCAGGACGGTGCCCCTGCGCACTACAGCCGTATTGCTCGCAACTGGCTTGATGAGCATTTCCCGGAAAGGTGGATAGGACGTCGTGGACCAGTCGCATGGCCGCCCAGATCGCCAGATTTAACACCCTTAGATTTTTTCTTGTGGGGTCATTTTGAAGAATTCGTTCATCACGATTCCCGACGAAATTTAGATGATCTAATGGAGAAATTGCACGAGGCCACCGCGATTATCACTGACGAGATGTTGACGAGAATCCTAGCGCATCTTATTCACAGGCCCAGACACTGTCTACTGGCAAACGGTGGCCACTTTGAAAATCTTTTGTAGTTTCTTTCGTGCTTTTTTTATAGTTGTAATTATTTTATAATTTGAATTACTGCCATCAGTTCAGATTAATTTTTTTTATTTCAAATTCATTTTCTTACCTGTATTTGACTTTCTTGATGCATTCAATGAAATCTATTTTCTAGAGAAATTGACGCCAATTCAAGGCGAAATTTGATTATTTCGAATCATTTCTCAAATTTCCTGATTTTTTAAATTCATTCAATCAATTAGTTAATATTTTTCATTTCAAAAAAAAAAAAAATGTAGAATGTTCTTTTCAGTTTTTTTCGGTCTTCTGTAGATTACGCTGCTCTAATTTGGTGGGAATCTCACAGTTCAAAAAGACTTTGGTATTAAAATTGATTATTGCATTAAAATTTGAGTTCGTCTCGTCTGATGAATCCGCTTGTATGAATGTAAAGCACACGAACGATAGAGTCACTACAAACAAACACACCGATATTGAGACTATGAAAAAATGTCAACACATAGAATCACACAAATCTCAAGTAAAGATTCGTTCGGTCCTTCGGCGGTCGAATTGGATAAGGCGTCGCAGTACGGATGCAAAGGTCCCGGTTCGAACCCGAGCCGAAGAAATTTTTACCCGATAAAAAAAACATAAAAATTTAAAATGTTCTTTTCAGTTTTTTTCTGTCTTCTGTAGATTACGCATCTCTGATTGAGTGGGAATCTCACAGTTCAAAAAGACTTCAATATTAAAATTGATTATTGCATTAAAATTTGAGTTCGTCTCGTCTGATAAATTCGCTTGTATGAATGTAAAGCACACGAACGATAGAGTCACTACAAACAAATTTTTCAATTCAATTGACAATAATTTTTCGAATTCAACTGAATTCTTTAACTTACTCTAATTCAACAAATTCAACTCAATTTTTCCTAATTCATTCAATTATGGTCATTTTTCATACTAATTTACTTTAATTCTTGTCATTATTCGATCATTTCAATTAATTTATCAAAATTTCTGCTATCCCAAATTCATTTATTCAATTCGAATACTTTTTTTTTAATTCAACCTAATTGTTATCAATTCAATTAATTCGCAATAATTCAGTTATTTCCATTTAATTCATATGAATTAAAATCTATTCACAAACCTATTGACACGTGAATACAACGAGCTATTTTTCCCTCGCTCACCTGTGTATGTAATGCGATTATGGATAATGCAGAATCTATGCGAATGGAAATCTTGTGAAGTTGAATTGTCAAGACAAATAACACTGGTCTGCAAAAAATCTTTTTTTTTTCTCCTTATTGTTTTCATGCATAAGTTCATCATATTTTATGCTCTAAGCAAGGAATTTAACATGCAAATAATTACAGCACATAGATTTTCAATATAAAGTCCATTTAATCAAAAAACGATATTATTAAAGTAACAAAAGTTATAAAAAGGTGAAAAAACATTACGGTCCAAGTTTTACAGTGAAAAATGATAATTTTACAGTCACAAGTTCTAAAAATATCAGTTAAATATCTCATCATGGTGATAAGATTCAAGTTACCTTGTAGTTTTTTTTCTTTTCATCGTTTCCATTGGAGTTTCTCGGCGAATCGACCAACAGAAATCAGCAAGCATTGCTGCTGACCATTTCCCACTGTAGCGTTTTTCAATTTTCATAATATCCTGATGAAACCTTTCACCATGCTCATCTGATACGGCACCAAGATTTTCAGCAAAGAAATCTACGTGCGAGTCCAAAAAATGAATTTTAAGTGACATATTGCATCCTAAAGCTTTAGAAGCAGAAAGAAGCTCTCGAATGATTTGTCGGTAGTTTTTAGCTTTTGTATTCCCGAGAAAATTATGACATACTTTTACAAAAGTCACCCAAGCTCTTTTTTCTGTTTCGTTCAACTTTGAATTGAAAGCTTCATCCGTCATAAGCTCGCGTATCTGCGGACCTACAAAAATTCCTTCTTTCAATTTTGCGTCACTGATTCGTGGAAATTTTGTTTTGAGATATTGAAAGCCTGCACCTTCCTTGTTCATAGCTTTCACAAAGTCTTTCATGAGTCCCAACTTCATGTGAAGTGGTGGCAGAAAAATTTTGTCACTTGGCACTAAAGGTTTTTGAGACACATTTTTAAGTCCAGGAGTCAGGCTTTTTCTTAGTGGTCAAGTTTTCACTTTGTAATGTTTTTCTCTTGCGCGACTGTCCCACTCGCATAGAAAACAGCAAAATTTGGTGTATCCTCCTTGTAATCCAGTAAGTATAGCGACGACTTTCAAATCAGCACAAATATTCCATTGGTATTGAGAATATTTTATTTTTTCAAGTAATACTTCCAGATTCGCATAATTTCCCTTCATGTTTGTTGCATGTGCAACGGGTACTGATGGGTATTTATTACCATTATGGAGTGAAACGGCTGTTAAGCTTATCTTCGAGGCATCAATAAAAAGTCTCCATTCATCAGAATTTTCTGGAAAACTCAGTTCTTGAAGAAGCCCTGCAGCATCATTTCAATATACCAAATCATCTTCTTTGGTGAAGTAACTCGTAAAATCTTCTTGTCTTGTGCGAAAATATGAGACTCGTATTTTTATCCAACAAATTCTACTGTTTTAATCTTGATCCGAGTAATTGTGTCTTAGATTTTGAAAGCCCCAAGTCTCTAACAAGATCATTTAAATCACATTGTTTAAGTAAATAAGGTTCTTTTGATGGACATGAAGATCCAGATAAAGTGTATGAAGATGAAGATGTACCAGTAGAAATAAAACTCGATTGAGGCTGTAGACCAGAAGAATTTTTATTTTCCATCTCGTTATTTTTAGGTGGAACTGGAGGTAAAGTGCCTTCACCACGAGGGATTGGTCTCTTTGCAGATGCGATGTTCGGATATACAATTTTATTTGTATTTTTTTTTTCTAGAATCCTCGTGTTGATGTCATGCAGAAATAACAATCATTTTCATGATTCTGAGGTTCACTCCGAATCATTGGCATTGTAAAAGGCATAGACTTGTGACTTCCTTCAAGCCAACCTCTTAATGTTCTTGAACAACTATTACAACATATTTTTGGCAGCCAACTTTTATCCCTCTTATCGATAGAAAATCCAAAATGTAGCTGATAAGCTGTTTTAACAAGA
Source organism: Macrophya alboannulata (assembly GCA_949628255.1). Classification (NCBI taxonomy): domain Eukaryota; kingdom Metazoa; phylum Arthropoda; class Insecta; order Hymenoptera; family Tenthredinidae; genus Macrophya; species Macrophya alboannulata. The sequence continues at coordinate 39,321,612 of OX451206.1, read as the reverse complement.
TCTGTTATGGTATTTCGCTGTACTTTTAGAGTAAACTCACCACAAATGTAGCAAAAACAGTCTGTAGAATTTCTACAAGTTCGCGGCAATCTATAACCTCAAATTGAATAAAATTTCTTTTAGTACAATTTTCAAATTTCTATTTTATATTTATTGGCTCTGTTCATAACAAAATACATAAACTACACATAAAATACTTAACAACAATATAAAGAATATGAACTTTATGCAAAACTTACCAAAATATTCGATACAGAATGTAAACAATTGAAAGACAGAAGTTTTCAACTAACTGTTGTAAAGTCACAGCGAATACTGCGCATGCGCATATGTACTACCATAAAAATCACTTTCAACACTTTCCTTCTTTCTCTTACTACTCGCTAAGACTTATTTCGTATGTATATTGCAACGTTTGGTATTAAATTGATTAATTAATTAATTTAATATAAGACAGAGGCCGTGGTTGTTGCATTAAAAATTTAATTTGTTCAGAGCCTCGCTCAATGCTTACAAGACCTGACCAAGTTCCTAACTAACAGACTCGAATCGTTGCCGACTAGAGCTGCAATCGCAGAGCTGAATTAATGAATAATCAAGCCTGCACCCTGATTTGATAGAGCTGGATACAATATCAAGCCTATCGCCCTGAGTGAAATCTTATTAGACAGAGTTGGACTCCAAAAGTCGAACCTGTTCTCCAGACCTGAAACGTTTACTAATTCAGACACGGATAAAGTTTTACCAGTGCTGAACCGTAATTCTTTAAGGCTGGCAATTTCCCTGATTTAAAAGGATGTGATGTTAAAGGTTAAATTTTAGTAGTTAGACGAAAATCCAGAACTAGACGATTTTATCTAACATAAAATTTAATGCGATGAAAACCTGAGTTTTACAAAAATAAAAATACAAAATTCAAATACAGAAATGAAACTTAATGCTACGTGTTTGGTTTTCTCTATTTTCGTAATTCTAACGACTTATCGTGTTTGTGTTGTGGCTAGACTCCCGACAGGTGATTCTACCGTGCTGTGTATTAAGTAGGTAAGCTTTGATTTTATTTCAAAATACTTTTATGTGAAAGTGTTTCGAGACAATTCTATTTAATCAAATCAGCAATTGTTCGAGAAAGCAAAGTGCTTATTCCCCGACAGGCGGAATAGCTAAAGAGTTTAGAAATTAGTGAGTCATTTCTCCGACAGGTAGAAAATGCTCGCGAGTTTAGAGAGTTTATTGAGTCATTTCTCCGACAGGTAGAAAATGCTGCTGAGCACCGCGTTTACGCCATTTTTATACCTGTTCCCTTACTCCGTATCCCTACTCGTCGAGGTTGCGCACGCAGTGTCTTCGGAGCAGACTTGATACGTTACAATATACACTAGTTTTGATGTTGACACACCAAAAAAAATCGAAAAAAAACAAAATTTATGAAATTTAAAAAAAAAATTCATATCGAAAAATCGAGACGTGATAGAAAAAATCAGCCAACAGGAATAGATTCAGAGTATCAAAATCTTCAAATTTATGGCATTATTTTTTGAAGGAGGATTTCGTTGCAGACCAGTGTAATTTATGAAACAATAATTTTCAATTGATATTAGTAAAACATTAATTTTTATGAGTGAAAAAATATTAACGAGATATTTTCTCGTTCTCAGATTTGGCCTGTGATATTCCGAAACTAGCTATACGGTGCTGAGAATGAGTTATGTTGTCCAACAATTCAATCTGCCCCAAGCGAGAAGGCGAATTTCTTTGATAAAATTAACTAAATAGTATTTTCCAACTAATAAATGATTCGATAAACGTTATTGAAAAAAACATTAATTCTAAAACTTTCCTTTTTCAACCCAATCCCAAAAATTCCTTTCGATTCTCCCAAATTATTCGCTGTAGACAGGCATCTATAATTATTTTCACCGCTAGCCGTTTTCCTAGGGCAAACATTTCAACCACGAGAATCTCATGGGTGTGAACATTCGGGAACTTACACATTTAGTGAATTATTTCAGCCGTCCGAAACCTATCTTTTTGCGCAGACATAGCAGACTGTCTTGAATTGGCTGTGAGAATAATTATCAAATGATTATTCGTTGGAATAGCTACAGGTTCAAGAGCGACGGCAAGCGGGCGGGTCGCGGCGAGCCCCGAGAAAAAAAAGACGAACGCGACTCGCTGCCTCGCTCGTTGTTGTAGGCCGGCTGCGGCGCGGGGGCGAACGGGGTGATTTTCAAACTCAGCACCTTCTTACACGCTAAAAGTGGCTGCTGATTGGCTGACTATTTGTTGCTATTGCTGGAAAACTATTCTACTGATAAAAATTTGGCAGAGGAAAAATCGTTTTCTTTTTTAGCAAGGAATCGCCTATAGGTTTGTATGACTAATTGCAAGACACCCTGTATAAGCGCGGCAAAACGGCACAAATGTATCATTCATCAGCTGGAGACTGAAGCGACAGCAGTAATAAAGATCTTTAGAGAAACCCTAACCAACAGCTGAATGTCTAGAACTATTCTACCTACTCCTCCTCCAAAACCAGCAGCCGAACTACTACCTCACTCCCGCAGCCGTCCCATCGTCCTACCCCGCGACCGATTAGAGAAAGAACGTCTTCCGGACACTGTCGTGAGCAGCTCCGGCTGGCCTGGGCCTACGCATCCGCACAGACCTGGCTCGCTAGACTCAAAATCGCGGAATACCCAGTGCCCCTCGAGGTCCAGTATCCTCGCCGGGCCCTGTTACTTATCCCGGGGGTAAAAAGGCGTCTAAAGGCCGTCGTCCTGGCCGACAAGCCACCCCGAAGCGCCTGCTTCGTTCCACCGCAAGGGGGACCCCGTAACACCTCTCTGACTGGCAACCGACCTGCCATCATCCCGCCAACTCCGCGGTTGACCCTACCGTCCTGCATACCCCTGTGCAAGTCCACACGACATGACCGACCGACTACCGCTACCAAAGGGGGACCGATCCAGGGAACCCCACCAAAAAAACTTCGGGGCCGGGTGGGGGTTAAAATTCCGAAAGACCAAAAAGTAGACTGGTTAAAATGTCGAATGACAATATTAACGAATGTTCAAAATATAGAAAGGCGATATCACGAGAACCTCGAAAATAGTTTCGGAAAAATAAAGAGCATGGAAATATACAGAGATGTGCAAAATGGGTACCTTAAACCATTTAAATGGAAAATGGAAATGGGTGTGAAGTTTTTCCATTTGAAATACAAAATGTAAATGGCGATTTCGAAATGCATTTGAAATATAAAATAGGAAATAGGTATTTTCAAAATGCAAAATGGTTTTTTTTTTATGCGTCATTTTTATTTTATTCTTTTATACTGTTAGCGTTTATTACAAGCAGTCTTTCAAAAGTCTCATCATTCATTTTCCTGCGATGAGGTCTGAGGATCATCCCTCCGTAACTAAACATCCTCTCCACAGGCGCCGAGCTGGGTAGGCAAGCGTTTGCTCTGATGAAGAGCTGCCTCACAGTCGGGTAGTTCTGGAGCATATTCAGATCCGTTCTCTTGTCCTGGAGATACTGAAGACCCTCCAAATCGATACTTCCTTCAGCCGTTATCGATGAGTCTGAAGACTCACCTTCTTCAGCTTGGAACATGAAGTACGAGTCGCCACGTGTCGCATTAGGGTCTTCTAGCTCCGACTGCTTCATGTTGGTTTTTGACTTGTCTTTCAGCTTACGCAACTCCAGAAGAAATACTGATCGGACGTGTTCCTTATCTGGTTTTGGCGTCCACCTCATTTTGAAATAAGGGTGAGAAACTGACGCCGATATGGCATCGTTCACAGACGTCTCCAAGGAGAAATATGCAGAAAACCTTTTTTTAAACCCTGCTTCTAATATTTCACAAAGAGGTCGGCAGTATACCATGTTCTCCATTTCAAGTTGGCAAAGTATCTTATTAATTCTGTGGAGTTCGGGAAGGAGCTCCGCGTAATACGTCGTTTTTTCGCCTTGCAGATTCGTGATAGCGTCAGCTATCGGTTTTAAACATGTCGTGTATTCTTTTAGAAAAGCTATATCAGCCTCTTTGAACGCTGGTAGCTTTAATATTTTGATTACGTCGTTGAGTTTCTCAGATACAGACAACAAGTTCACGATGCAGTTGTAGTAAGAATTCCAGCGAGTGGCACATGGTGAGTTTGGCGATTTCCCTGTCATCTCCAAGTACGTTTCGCAAGCCTTGGGTGACTTCGAACAATAATTTCATAATCCTTGACATTTTGCAAGCGCAGCATTGCAGGCTCTCTTGTAAGGTAACGCATTGACATTTTTAATATGAATATCGGCTGAAGCTAACAAGTGCAGTGTATGTGTGACGCAGCGCTCGTGAGCTGGAAGTTCATACTCAAGGCTCTCTTCTTCCGCAAAGTCATTATGTACAATCAAGAGATCATCATAATCATCATTATTGTCAATGTCGTCACCAATTTCTTCATTGTTGTCATTACCACCTGCAGTTGGAGTTGAGGATCTCGCTTCGTTCACTTGGCCAAAGTTCTTAAATGCTTTGACCATATTACTGCCATTATCAGTAATTGTTTTGATAATTTTACTTAGTTTCAGGCCAAACTCAGAGTGAATTTCTGCAATGATTTCTGCAACCTTATCAAATGTGTGTGCTCCTTTGAATCTCCGACAGGCCAAAGCAACGTTTTTCCTCTCCAAGGTATTTTTATCGATCCAATGAGCCGTCATTCCCATACAACTCCTCTTCGAAGAAGACCAGACATCCGTCGTGGTGCATACAAACATAGCTTCTTGGAGCAGTTCCTTAGTTTTTTCTTTAATTTTCTCGTACTACTCTTCTAGCTTTTTGGTAAAAGCACGCCTGCTCGGAATTTTCATCGGCCCGCGGCACTCACTAGCTCCATGTAGTAAATTTTGGAACGCTGATTAGTCAACTATTGATAGAGGACACATTGTTTCAGCTACAAACTGCAGAATGAGCTGATTCATATTATTGTTCGATTTTCGGCCGATGCTGTCCTCCAAATTCATTTGTTTTTTTGGTTGACTCGTATGAGCATGGATCTGAGACTGTCTTTTTATGGAAGCCTTTTTTTCCTCATAACTTCTCAGAGCGTCAGTGTGTCCTTTGGTCTACGAGGAAAAAGAAGAATAAAATATAGGAAAGCAGATCAAAATTTTGATAAGAAAAGATATACAATACCTTTAAATGATTCAAAAAGTTTGTGTTCGCATGAATATTTCCTTTTAAGGGGATATTAAAGTCGCGCTGTACACCTCGAAAACGCGGCGAGCCAAAACTCCTACGCCACTCAAACAATCAGAATAAAAATTCGGCAATTGATGCCTTACTTTGGCAAAAAGTGGAGCGACTTTTTACTTTTCGAAAATTTTGAAAAAATTTTTGCAGATTGATAATCAACCACATAAACGATGGAAATTTGAACACTTGCACTGAATGAATCGCACTGTCCGGTATGATGCCACTCGGCACTGAGAAAACACAAATTTTGAGCCCACTCCCGTAAGATTTGATGCTGAAATGACAAAACGGCAGCTAATCTGATTTTCGATTACGAAGAACACCGACATCTCACTTTGGCGACATTTTGTACCGACATTATACGCATGCATCAAGGATACATCGTGGCAGCGCTGGTGATACTTTCTCAACTATTTATGATGGCACGTGCTGCCACAAACTAATTGTGTGGAGATCATGTGAACTACAACCACGATTTCAGAATTTCGTTGACATAATTGCTTTCTGTCATCTATATTTGAAAATGCCTGATTTTTTGTCAGAAATAGGTAGAAAACCCAACCCAATTCGGAATCGTAATTGAAATAATAACGTTGCTTTTATTTATTATACGAGAAGGCAAACCATAGTCGACATAACCGCATTCGACTGACAGCAGAAAATCAACAGCAGACGGCGTAGCATAACCAGGCCGTCACATAACCTAGAATTTGAAGATAGGATAAATGAATTCGAATTTGGAGTTGAAGACTACGCTCAGCGTATTATTTCGACTCGTTTTATTCATAGCTGACAATTTTTCAAGAGAGTAAAAAAGAATTCGAACAATCGACGCGGGTCCCAAACATAACCTACTCGACTGACAGTTAGCAGAAAATCAATAACAGATCGCAGACGGCGTAACCTCACCCGGCCGCTACATAACCTAGCATTTGAAGATAGGATAAATGAATTCGAATTCGGAGTTGAAAACTACGCTCAGCGTATTATTTCTACTCGTTTTATTCATAGCTGACAATTTTTCAAGAAAGTAAAAATGAATTCGAATAATCTACACGGTCCCAAACATAACCTACTCGACTGACAGTTAGCAGAAAATCAATAACAGATCGCAGACGGCGTAACCTCACCCGGCCGCTACATAACCTAGAATTTGAAGATAGGATAAATGAATTCGAATTCGGAGTTGAAAACTACGCTCAGCGTATTATTTCTACTCGTTTTATTCATGGCTGACAATTTTTCAAGAGAGTAAAAAAGAATTCGAATAATCGACGCGGGTCCCAAACATAACCTACTCGACTGACAGTTAGCAGAAAATCAATAACAGATCGCAGACGGCGTAACCTCACCCGGCCGCTACATAACCTAGCATTTGAAGATAGGATAAATGAATTTGAATTCGGAGTTGAAAACTACGCTCAGCGTATTATTTCTACTCGTTTTATTCATAGCTGACAATTTTTCAAGAGAGTAAAAATGAATTCGAATAATCTACGCGGGTCCCAAACATAACCTACTCGACTGACAGTTAGCAGAAAATCAATAACAGATCGCAGACGGCGTAACCTCACCCGGCCGCTACATAACCTAGAATTTGAAGATAGGATAAATGAATTCGAATTCGGAGTTGAAAACTACGCTCAGCGTATTATTTCTACTCGTTTTATTCATGGCTGACAATTTTTCAAGAGAGTAAAAATGAATTCGAATAATCTACGCGGGTCCCAAACATAACCTACTCGACTGACAGTTAGCAGAAAATCAATAACAGATCGCAGACGGCGTAACCTCACCCGGCCGCTACATAACCTAGAATTTGAAGATAGGATAAATGAATTCGAATTCGGAGTTGAAAACTACGCTCAGCGTATTATTTCTACTCGTTTTATTCATGGCTGACAATTTTTCAAGAGAATAAAAAAGAATTCGAATAATCGACGCGGGTCCCAAACATAACCTACTCGACTGACAGTTAGCAGAAAATCAATGACAGATCGCAGACGGCGTAGGCTAACCTAACCTAATCTAGAACTTGAAGATAGGATAAATGAATTCGAATTCGGAGTTGAAAACTACGCTCAGCGTAGTTTTACACAATGGTGTGAGTGGGTAAGAGTGGGTGGGTGTTTCCCTGGCACTTATAAAGTGCCGCCTGCAGCCCGCGGTTGCGAGCTTAGGATGAAATAAAATGAAATAATATGAAAAATCAACTAACGAAATTATGATTTTAACAAATATTAATTTTATTTATTATATAATAATAATATTATTATAAATACTAACCTAATTGATTATAAAATTTAAAATTATAAAAAGTGTGCGTGTGTGATGTGTGTGTTGTATTGTGATTATTATGATTATTATCATTATTGTTATTATTACTATTGTTATTATTATTACTGTTATTATTATTATGCGTGTACTTATTATTATTGTTGCTGCCGCCCCTGCTGCCGCTGCCCCTGCTGTTGTTGTTGTTGCCGCTGCTGCTGCTGCTGCCCCTGCTGCTGTTGCTGGTGCGGCTCCAGCCACTGCAGCTGCCGTTCGATCCGCTGCTTTCGAGAGGTTAAATCCCTCTTAGCAGCAGTCTGCTTCTCCCTCTTAGCACGGTCCTTCTCGAACTTAAGCTTGTTGCTAAGCTTAAGAACGAGAAGACTGCTATTATAGACGCAGATCTGCAGCTGGAGGATTTTGACCTCCTCGGATGTCATCCGGAGCTGCGGATCGGGCACTGGTAGTGGCTGCAGCGTAGGCAGCAGCAGCAGCGGTGGCGGCTGCCAAATGGGTTGCTGCTGCTGCTGCTCCTGTTGCAGCGGTTGCAGTTGCTGCTGCTGTTGTTGCTGCTGCTGCTGCAGTTGCTGCAGTTGCCGCTGCAGTTGCTGCTGCTGTTGCTGCAGTTGCTGCTGCTGTTGCTGCAGTTGCTGCTGCAGTTGCTGTTGCTGCTGCTCCTGCTGCAGCGGTGGCAGTTGCTGCTGCTGTTGTTGCTGCTGTTGCTGCTGTTGTTGCTGCTGTTGCTGCTGTTGTTGCTGCTGTTGTTGCTGCTGCTGTCGTTGTGACGTCGGCCGTGGCGACCGACGCGGCAGCGGCAGATGCGGCCACTGCTCTATGCTCTGTAATATAAATCATCGTTATCATCCAGCGAACGTGATCTACGGTTCTTACGTATTAGGAATTGCAATAATTCATAAAATGGTATCCACATTTATTGCTTCGGATTGTGGCTTTGTTACACATGCAGAAAAATGCATGTCAAGTCGGCAAAGAAATGACTTTGTATTCGGTGAAATATGTGTAAAAAACGTCAATATGCCATTTTCATTCTCGAAATTTTTTCTTTTTTTTTTCTTTCAATATCTCATAGACATTGAATTTCGTTGCGAAATGAGTGCGTAGTCGACTTTAAATATTATCTCTGGTTCTACTGGTAGTCGGAAAGATGCGTCAAGCACATTGTAAAGCTTCTAGCATCAGCCTATATACAAAAATTTCTTAATTTGCAAAATAATAAAATTCAGATTGTCATCAGTAATATAAAGGTTCAACAGATTTTTCGTGTTAATATCGCTGAATATTTTATTGGATGTAGTATAATTAGCTGGCTTTGTTTTTTTTTTTTTTTTGTGGAGACCGATTGAGTCTGTGAGGAAAAAAAGGTTCATGTATCGCGCTGCGTTCGCGAATTGAGCCGCGCCGAGGTGAGTTGAATCCGGTGCCACCAGGCATAACACACACGTCAAACATGAATCAACACATTATACAAAATGAAAATGATTTTCAATAAACTCAGTCGAAACTCGCCAATACTATAAACTGTCTGTTATACAGAAATTAATAAGTAATCGAGTAATTTTAACCAGAATTCAAAAAACCAACGATTAGAAGGGCAAGATCATTAGCCATTTCAATTGATAATAACAATCAATCGGACTTTTAAATTATACAACAATCAAAAAATCTTTGTCTATAAAATCTGCCTATTTTAGCCTCAAAATGTGCTCTGAATCGTTTCGCTACGATAAACAGTACCGTGAATAGTAGTTCGTAAAGTTGACTGCGCGCCCATTTTTGAACGAATTTCATACCGAACTATAGAAAACAACAAACTCGAACGCTAACGTACGTATCGACTCGTTTTAAAATCGAGGCACTCTATGTAAACTTTACATTGTCAAACACTCACACTTTTTAAACTGTTTTACACTAAAAATGATTTCGAACGCACATAAACTATTCAGTATAGCGATTTTTTCATTTTTTTTTCTTCAATTTTTGTAGCTGGTTCAAAATTTGCTATTTTCACGTCCAAATATTTTCACCTGAATATATCTGAGAATTGGCTAATCGTATACATAGACAGAATCAAAGTGGCTAAAGTTGTTCGATTTTGTGTATGTATTTGTATGCGAAATTTTTTTCGGAATGGATGCAATGCTCTGACAATGAGGGAGTTTTTTATCTTTAAACACTACAAGTCCACTTCTGGCCAATGGACTTTTTTTGTGTGACTAGAATTATTTTTTTTTGAACTATAGAAAAACACGAAAATTGAGACGTACTTTCAAAGATGGCTGGATTTTTCGTAATAGTTGAATACAGAGGCTTGAATTCGGCAAAGTTTCACACACATATTCATTAGAGTGCCGCAAAAACAACAATATCGATGAGCATGTATGATTGGTGAACACAAGGCAGAATGGATCAAGCGATAAAAAAAAAAAAAAAGTGTAATGGCAATTTTCTGATGAATCCATGTTGAAAATAACTGCTAATCAGGTTCGTTTATTGCTACACTACTGCGAAAGTTTAGGAAATTAAATGAATGTTGAATACAATCTTATAAAGTTTTGCATTGATTTTCGACTCAAAGAACGAATTGATCATAAAAATCATCAGATCAAAATGAACATAAATATTAGTCTGAATTCGAAATGGTACATCAGTATTACTTTTGGAGAGGTTATAAAGCTACAAATTTTTGATAATATTCAAACTGTACAATTTCGATACATTGTGCTATTCCTGCGAAAAATTTCTGCCGGGACACCGAAAGAAAGATAGAGACGGAGAGAAAAGCTAGTGCTGTCTCGATCGTACTTTACGGCACCGCTCAACGTGCATCGACAAGCTGTATATATGTGTAGCTGAATGGAAGATTTTTATTCTGCACCTTTTTTGTGTTGCCCAAAATCGCGTAGTCGCGTAATTGCGTTACTCATTAAATACAAATATTTCGCGTAGTTAATCATTTAATACGAATATTTCAACGCGTCCAATATTTCTGCTTTTTCAAGTTATCGTAGGAACCGTACACATTCTAGAACTATTTTTTAACACTACGATTTGGGATTCATTTGACGGATACATAGCGAAATTGACAATAAAAGTGGAAAATAAATACGTACCTCTGCTCTTTGGGCTGTGCCCCCATCCTCCTCACTGCTGCAGGAGGCACCTAGGCGTCTTATTGCTATAAAACCCATAAATAATCAAAAGATGTATCAATTTTTAGCGAGCAATTTACTTGTTGGACGGCTCGTTGAAACGAAGTAATGTGATTATTTTTTAGAAAACTATATTTTATGCGCTTCACAATATTCAATAAAATTACATGGTTTCATTTCAAGAATATACAGTTTAGAAGACACTTACCTCCACGTCCACGGCCTCGTCCCTCGCCACGTCCAGGCATGTCGGTTTTTTTTTTTTCTTTTGTCTTTGCTTACGCTCTTGACGCCTCTAAGTCTTGCTGGTAAATGACGAGAACTTTGACAAACACTGAACGCTGGCCTGCTTTACATGTGTATGTGCATAGGCCGGTCGAGTTAGACCGATTTTAGGCATCATATGCAAGTAATTCCAGGACGAAAAAAAAATATATATTGACGTGTAAGGGATGATCCACTGATCATAAATCCAAGTTAAGCGCAAAAAATTAGTTTGCAAAAGAGTGCAAAAAAAATTAAAAAAAAAAACCGTACAAAATAATGAATAATTTGCGCGCCGTTAGCTGTAACCCTGAACGCTGCGAGAACCGTGCCAGATAGACAAAAATTGTATAGGAACAATCTTGTAGTGCATAAAATTTCCCACCAAAAAGTCAGCGAGAGCATATGTCTAAAGTCAATAGCATAGGTGTGGGAGGCACCTGAAAATCTGCCCGAGAATCGTTGCAGTATACTGAACTCAAATCAGTCAGAGGTGCGTTCCGGAACAAGAGCGTAACTATAGGATTTTCTCCAGGGGAGGGCAAAAACGAAAAAACGTGATATAAAGTACTTATTGGAAAATTGTTTGATTGAAATCAATCTAAATCTTGTTTCAGGACTAGTGTACGGAGGTTTTGGCTATGCCTTGACAAGACTTCTTTTCCAAAATTATTTGTCGCTTGACTAAATAAAAGGGGGGCCCGCACTATCGTGGCTACGCCCTTGTTCCGTACCTATGACAAATAAAATTGCGAAGTTCAAAGATTGTCCAAACTTAAAAAAACCGTGACCCAGGATTCTCGAAATCTCGAAATATCGCATGTAAATCGAAATCTCGCATGTATTTTATTCGTTTGCTGATTGGCGGTTTGAATCTTTTACTTTCAGATATGTGATCGTGTCTTCTGTTTTGAATTAATCTGTCATTCTCAGTTTAGGGAATATCGATAACTTTTCGTAGGTAATTAAATATTCTATTCTATATATATAATATATAATATTCGTGAGGAGTATTTTAGTATTGATGTATGCAGTAACATAATAAAATATGATTCAGAAAATATGATTTATATAATTATGTGTGTTGTTAACAAAACTTATATTAATACATGGTTCATTTCACCGAGGTGACGTTAGATTCCCACAATTCAGTAGAGGAAAGCAGTGCACGGCTAACGCCGCAGTATCAATATGCATGGCAATTTTCAATCCGCCCTATTGAAAATCTTGTCGGCGGTAACAACGTCGTATCGACGTCGTGAATTACGTCAAAAATGGATTCTGAAACTACGTACGAATCTATGTATGAAACGACGTCGAATACGAGATATGAATTTGGGACCGCGAATTACGTGTCTTACGACATACTTTACGACGTAACTTCTGTCGTAATATCATACGTCGCTTATACTCCCCACTGAAAAAGTTTATCAAAGAAAAAAAGACTTCTGCGCTGCGAGACTTGAACTCAGGACCTCCCGTTCCGTATGCTCTTACCTTACCACTGTGCCAGGACACTTCTTGTAAAGATAGACTTTTCTCACGTATATTATTTCATTTTGAGTCCAATGTTTGCAGTAATTTGATACCTCTAAAAATTGGTTCAAGCTTTAAAAAAGGTTTGTGGCACTTGATAAGAGTACGTATGAATTTTTGTGGATTTTTATTAAAAAACGTTCAGACGTTAGCAGCTGATCCGATATATGCGGAAATCGACAATATCCGTGTTTCAATTTAGCGTAACTCGAAAACTATACATCTCACAAAAAATGTTAGGTATAAAAAAGTTTCAGTTTGAAGTGATGACTAGGCGATGACATACAAAAAAATATGGGGGTTCCGGAAAGTTGAAAGAAAATTATTATAAAATTAGTTTTGAAAATTTCTCAACAACCATACGTTTTTCACGTTTTTAAATGCTCAAAATTTCAGAGAATATTCCTTTATAGTGTAAAAAGAATGGGTATGAATTTTATCGTGGTGCTAGATTTCGTCTAGGAGATATGAATTTTTTACCGAATTCATTTCGAACCAAAAATACAACTTTTTCAGCACTCTGCGAAATTGAAGGAATGAAAGTACAGATTATAAAGTTCTGTTTATTTAACGGTTTTTAAATATTTTATCAGTCGATACGAAGTCCTTGTGATACAAAGTTTTTGTTGTTGGTTTTATTTCGAAATAAATTCAGTAAAAGATTCATATCTTCTAAGCTAAATCTGGCTCCATAATAAAATTTATGCACGTACTTTTTACACTAAGGTACCGAAGGGTAATCAGGCCTAGAGTATAATGAAGCCTATCTCAAAAATACTGGACTTACAATAGTGTGAATGTATAAGTTTTTAAAGGGAACATAAAAAATGAAAATTCACAGCTAACACCAATCCAGTATAAACTATATCCTTAATACTTCTTATTACATTAGCAATATTGAAAAGTGCGGATAATAAGGCCTATGTGCATCGCATAGTAAAGCCTGTTCCTTCTTCAAAGTCAATCTTGTTTGAAAATATCATTCTTGTACAAATGATATACCTAATATAAGTATAAATTGATGAGTGCTTACACTTTAAATCTAATTAGAAAATTATTTATAATGGTTTCATGGTTTTCCGAAAAGATGAAAAAGGCTTAGGCCTTGAGAAACAACCCAGGCCTTGTTAAGCATTATTTTTTATATATTGTAGTCAAAATTACGAGGCATAAAGACATATTATTCATTGAAATGTATGTTTGAAATTATAAGAAGCAACACTTGCCACCTTCATGAGATAATTATCTTCAAGTAAAAATGATATAAAGCAATTTGAAATAAGGTGGGCCTTATATGCCTCAAGTGCTTTAAATAGAAGAATATTCTCTGAAACTTTGAACCCCAAAAGACGTGGTTATTGAGAAATTTTCAACACTAATTGTAGTATAATTTTTTTTTTTCAACTTTACGGAACCGCCAATATTTTTTGTATGTCATCACTTTGAAGTTTACTTCAGGCTGAAACTTTTTTATACTCCGCATTTTTTTGTATGATGTATAGTTTTCGAGTTATACTTAATTAAAACTCGATCCACGACGCTCGCTGTTGGAAACGTACAAATTTCCTCATTCATCTATGGGAAATCCATGGGAAATTTCGCTATAATCTTTTCTCCGTGTAAAATCGCTACATAGGCCGTAGAGCTCTCATGCGGGTATAGAGACTCGACCGAATCCCGCGCCGCGCGTTAAAAATTCTTCTTAATGTTCTTGACGCGAGACTCTTGATTTGAAAATTTCCCGCCTGATAGGCTACTTCGGGGTTATACGCGCGCCACGGCTTGGCTACTTCGTTCCGAGCGGTACTGGCAACACTGATGGATGGCGACGACGACGACGATGGAGACGGAGAGGACGAAAATTCTTGATCGAATTGAGCATTTCGGTAAATCGGAATATTATATCTCAGCTCTCCGTCCACCGATTGCATAAAAATTGGGCTTAAATGAAAGCTATTTGAAGCCATATTCTGAGATAAATATTTGAATCTCGTGTGTAACTCGAGTCAGAAAATATAAGGATAATACAATCGCCGTATAGGCTGTAGAGCTCTCATGCGGGTATAGAGACTCGGGTCGAGTCTCGCGCCGTGCGTTAAAAATTCTTTTTAATGTACTTGGCGCGAGACTCTACCGAGTCTCTTGATATACGTAGAAGAATCTATACTTTACAAGCAACATTGCGGATCATCTCCTATCTTCCGTATGCAAATTACTGCATTGATTCACAATGAAATGATATGCGTAAGAAAGATCAATCTTGGTAAGAAGTGTCGTGGTGCAGTGGTAAGGTAAGAGCATACGGAACGGGAGGTCCTGAGTTCAAGTCTCGCAGCGCAGGAGTCTTTTTTTCTTTTATAAACTTTTTCAGTAGGGAGTATAAGCGCCGTATGATATTACGACAGAAGTTACGTCGTGAAGTACGTCGTAAAACACGTAATTCGCGGTCCCAAATTCATATCTCGTATTCGACGTCGTTTCATACGTAGATTCGTACGTAGTTTCGGAATCCATTTTTGACGTGATTTACGACGTCGATACGACGTTGTTACCGCCGTCAAGATTTTCAATAGGGCGGTTACATCATGGACGTCAAACACTATTGATGCGGTGTTAAATTATGGAAATCAATTGTATGTACATTGATAGCAGAGCTTAGCGTAGGGTTGTACACAAAAATGACGACCATGATTCTTACTTGTCGGTATCGGAGTTAATAGCGAGAGTATCTATCCTGTCTGTGGAATATTGTTTTACATTCGGTGCGGTAATTTTTGGGTACCTATTCGATGACAATAACGATATTGGTATGCCAAATTCGAAGGATGGATTACTAAAAACGTGTAATAATTAAGGATCAAAAAAGGATTATTTTTATTAATTAATAAATATTATTATTATTTACCAGTTATGATTCAATAAATAATAGCATCAACAACGTTATTTGTGTACTTGCTCCTTTTTACTAATAAAAACACATTTTTCACAGTTTAATACCAATAGAAAAAATAGAAAAATGATTTTCCCATGATGAGATAGCGATCAAAAGTTGCGGTTTTTAATGTACTTTTCAGTGAATTTATTTGAAAAAAATCGGAAGATACACTAGGCGAAAAAAAATTCTACTTTGGAGGTTGTTGAAACGGAAGAGGATGAAAAATAATTTTTTTTGTGAAATGCGTATGTTTTTTTTTGTCGAAAAGTAACTGAAAAAAATCGGCGTCACGAAAAAAAAAATGAATAATACAAATGAAGGTAATGGCCGCTCGGTTGTAGCTGGAATGCCCCATATATAAGTAAACAATATCCTTACAAATTTCGTCCCATTTAGTGGCGCCATTATAAGAAAAACTGTATCGACCTATGTGTGCATATCTTTCATTTAGAGAAAAACTTTATCTGCCTATATCACCGTTATCGTGCACTTTAGGCAAAAAATTGCAACAACCTTTCTAGTAGGTAATTAAATTTTCTATCTTTTTGTTCAACAATTTTTTTTGTGTCACTTACCGTTCATGACTTGTGATTTATTTATTCATTTGAGACAGATCAATCGTCAATTATAATACAGCTTTAAAAGGATTACGAGGATAGAAGAATATACAAGACAAAGACTCTGAATCCCGGTTTTACCGCGCGCGGAGCGCGCGAATGATGTGACGCTAGTTTAAAAAATTCGACAAAATTCACAGTTTGTCTTTGCATCGTAGTGAAGATTGTCAAATTAGAAATCCAAATTTCGCCCAAAAAAAATTAGAATTTCGTCAGTGTTTCACTTGTGGTTTTGTTTTTTCGGTCCGTATTGCTTATGGTTTTTTCGTTCGTTGGTGAAATACAAAGAAATTAACGATTCTAGCAATTTTAGGTACGGGTTAAATCCACTGTGAGTTGACTAGATCTTCAGTCAATGAGTCTATAATAGTTATAATAAATGCGAATACGCCACGTGGTACGGTATTTCCCGCGCTTTAGACGAGAGCGTTCGTGAGTCGTGACAGGCGATGCCGGCTCTGGAAACACGTGCCGCGTTGTGGCGATTAGCTGTTTGTTTGTTCTTAGTGCAACGCAGGTAACATGATTACTAAAGAATTATGCGATCTTAAGTTTTTACGAAGTACAGATGTGTAAGTTGACCTCGCTATTGCTATTCGTTTCGTTGAAATTATTTACGATCGTGATTGCAGCCGACTCCCGCCTAACCTCAAACAGCACAACGTGCTAGAACATGCAACGAAGCAGAGGATATAATCAATGCTTCTGATAAATCGCGGATTGTTACTTGGCATTGGACGGAATTTTGGGATATTTCGGATAATAACTTATCTCTATTCAAACAATAATTGCTCAACTTTGGGCAAAACTGTGGTTGCTTGACACGTCAATCAGTTAAGACAGGGATATCCACGGTGGGTTCGTATTATTGATTTATGAATCTACATACTTTTATAAAACTAGAATAATTTCCACAAACGTGGACTACCGCTCTGCTTCAGGGCTAGGACTTGTCGCTTTGTTTGATCCGTGATCCATAGATTTTATCCAATTTCAGATAGATTTTGTTAAAATAATTTTTCACAAACATAGACTATCCTGCTTCAGGGCAAGGATGATTGATTTTTGACAGAAGTCTTCATTGTGGATCAATTTTACTGATCCATTGATTTTATTCATTTATAGGAATCGAATGAGAAATTGAATCTTCTGGAATATGTTCTGCTTCGGGGCCAGATGTTGTAGCTCTGCTTGTTTGTAACTCGACTAATTATCGACAGGGATCAGTGATCCATAGATTTTATTACATTTTTCATATAATGTAACGGAATATTTTGCCACAAACGTGGACCGCAGCCCTGCTTTGGGGTGAGAACTTGCAACTTCGGCTTGCTTGCCAACTTGACCTTGTGGAAATGCGAACCTTTATTTTGGATTCGCTTTATTACATTATTAATTACTCTTCAATCTCTGTATCAATTTACGAATTCTGTAGCCTTGTATAAGATGTATTTAGCGGTGAGATAAGTTTCTCACTAGTAAGCACCGCTCTGTAAAAGAGCGAGAGACGAAAGTTACTCGTCATTTCTGTGTTTATTAATTCTGTATTTTATTAATTCTCTAGCCTTGTCTTAGATGTAATTAGCGGTGAGATAAGTTTCTCACTAGTAAGCACCGCTCTGCCAAAGAGCGAGAGACGAAAGTTACTCGTCATTTCTATGGGAAATCCATAGTTTTCAATCTCTGTATTGATTTATTAATTCGATGGCCTTGTCCTAGATGTATTAGCAGTGAGATAAGTTTCTCGCTAGTAAGCACCGCTCTGACAAAGAGCGAGAGACGAAAGTTACTCGTCATTTCTATGTTTATTAATGTCTATGTTTATTAATTCTGTATTTTATTAATTCTCTAGCCTTGTCTTAGATGTATTTAGCGGTGAGATAAGTTTCTCACTAGTAAGCACCGCTCTGTAAAAGAGCGAGAGACGAAAGTTACTCGTCATTTCTATGGGAAATCCATACTTTCAATCTCTGTATTGATTTATGAATTCTATGGCCTTGTCCTAGATGTATTAGCGGTGAGATACGTTTCTCACTAGTAAGCACCGCTCTGTCAAAGAGCGAGAGACGGAAGTTACTCGTCATTTCTATGGGAAATCCATAGTTTTCAATCTCTGTATTGATTTATTAATTCTATGGCCCTGTCCTAGATGTATTAGCGGTGAGATAAGTTTCTCACTAGTAAGCACCGCTCTGTCAAAGAGCGAGAGACGAAAGTTACTCGTCCGTTGTATGGGAAATCTATATTTTTCAATCTCTGTATTGATTTATGAATTCTACGGCCCTGTCCTAGATGTATTAGCGGTGAGATAAGTTTTTCACTAGTAAGCACTGCTCTGTCAAAGAGCGACAAACGAAAGTTACTCGTCAGTTGTATGGGAAATCCGTAGTTTTCAATCTCTGTATTGATTTATTAATTCTATCGACTTGTCGTAGATAAAATAACAGTGAAAGAATTTTTCAGATGAAATCAAAGTTTGGTTTATTATCTATTTGACATTCGTTGAATACTGAATTAACACACATTTATGTATGTACGTAAATACTTTCCGAGGTAATCGGATCATGATTTTGTGCAATTGATTGCATAGATTGCGATGCTGATGGGCATTGTCGTGAAAGACTCACGAATTTTCATAATGCGGCAAGCATCGGCTAATCAGATTTCTACTCCTGAAGTCGGTTAGCAGATGCGTGCTGCGCCACCTAGCGGTGTGCAGAGGTACCGCGGTACCGAACTCCGCGCTACCTAGCAGTGTGCGGAGGTACCTCGGTACGAAGCTCTGCATTACCGCGGAGATAGGGGCCCGCGCCGCCATTTTCTAGCGACTTTAAAAGCGCCTTAAATCTAATTGAGACTGAACGATATCTTCTGACATTAAATATAACTTCCCAAAACCTAGAAATGTAGACATTTGAAAAAACTCGATTTTTGATTGAAAATCATACGGGAAAAAATTTATATACGGCAAACTAACTACACTTATAACCTTTCTCAATGTATTATAAACACAATAGTATCAATTTGTTGTAACGTATTTAACACATAGCGGGGAGTTTTAGGGTTGACCCACAGGTCAACCGGTTTCCTGATTTTTTATAATAATTTTTTTTCATAAAAAAATTATTATAAGAAGGAACACGCGTCATTTTTTTCAATTTTTCTTCCAAGTACATTCTGAGCCAGTAGGTACGGGGCCCTCTTGGTTGGGGGCCCATAGGCGGTCGCATACTCCGTCTAGTGGTTAATCCGGCGCTGGCCCCCCATAGGAAAAGAGTCGACTCTTGAAAAGTGAAAGCTTAAAGTGAAAATAAAATTTCAATCGGTAAAAATAAAAATGTCTAGTTGTCAAATTGTGTGTAGGTGCTCTGATTGGAAAATCCTGTGTGGTAGTTGAGTTAAAGATTTGATACTTTCCCATAAGCTATCCGGCATTTGCCTTATTCTTCCAAGGGAAAAAAACCACACTAAAAGACCTTGGAAAGATAGTTAAGCATTAAATTTATCAAAACGTGAGTTTTTGGTATAAATATTGTTCTTCGAAATATTTTCTCTTGAAAGAAGAACTCAAAGAGGAACAGGATCAGGATGTGAGCGGTGAGTGGTGAGCGGTAGGGAATTAAGGTAGTTCTGGAGTTTTTTGATCAACTTAAGAATCGCCTGAAATTTTAGTATGGTGTAGACACAGCCTTCATGAACCAATTCCGAAATTTTTAATTCAATCCACTACTTAGTTTGTGAGATAATTGCAATTAAAAATCTGGTTTTTTGTACGCGATGCCTATACCTAACACGTGAACGGATAGGACTTCGTTCACATTTTTCGTTATAGACGCTAAACGGAACTTACCATTTTCAAATAAAAACACTCGTGTATGCAGTACTATTGTGGGATGAATTTAAAAAAAAATGGCAATTTTCGACTACTTAGTTTCGGAGATATCGAATCACAAAAAATATTAATTTTATTCGACACGCAATGGAGACACAATCAGCTGCAACGAAATGGCAACAGTGTTCGCTGCGGCGAACCGATGGGCGCGCGGTAAACTCCGGGAATTTGAAATTTGTTTATTTCTGAGCTTCAATGATTGCGTAAAGAAGTTGAAATAAATGTTTTCTCTCAACAAATTAAATTTATTCGGTTCAATAATAGATATATATATATGTGTGTGTGTGTGTGTGTGTGCGTGTGTGCGTGCGTGCGTGCGTGCGTGCGTGTGTGTATCTTTGGACGACATTCGTGTCTCATACTTATAAAATAAAAATCACCAATAAATCAAATATATTTTGCATATAAAATATAAACAACTTATAAAAAATATTAAACCCAACAATAGATTTTTTTTGAACTAATGAACAAGTTATCAATCTGTTAAAATAAAATTAAAACTTGTTTCTTAGGTGTTCAACTACCTTATCGATAATTTTTTTGGCTTGTGTAACCTTTGGTTTTTTCGAGATCGTTTTCTCGGATAATAATTTTTTTATTCCTACTTCTTGTTGATGATTGTTGAGGTTAGGAAGGTTTCCATCGCGTTTAGCAGCATTTGCTTGACACATAGCCGCCACAGCTCTTAGTTCTTTATCACGATTTTTTTTTTTCGTAAACCGACCCTTGAATCTCACTCGAGTTGACATTTTCAAACTTTTTTGTTCGTAAGAATTCGCAAAACACTATGCACACTATACACACACTGGAAGCTTCTAATACGGAAGAATCGCGCTGTTGCCACGATGACAGCGCCGCTCTCTATGCGAGCAGGTGACCTATCCATGCAGAATGTGTGATTGTGTAGGACATACAGAGTGTACAAGCTGTATCAAAAGTTTTTAACCGACAGCATCATATAAGAATCGGGTTTTACTGTACGCTGCGGTCGCAACTTTTGGCTGATACGTGTACCTCCAGAACTACCTTAAGGTCCTGCTAACTGCAAAAGGGAGGCGACAGGATGGGGTATGGGATAGCTCAGGAGACACAGTCCGAGTTTTGATCCCAAATCCATGCAGAACGAAGCCTCTTGAAAAATCAGTTAATAAAGCGTCCTAGATGGGAAGACAAATGTGAGTTTCCGGTATGTAAGACATGTAAAATTCATTTTAAAAAAATGAAGGATGGAGAACGATTTCATTTCAAATCGCACAAAAATCAAAATTATGAATTATCGGTTATTTTAATTAATAAAATTGGAATGATCTTATCTGAAAGAGGCAGGAAAACGGATGGATAGGGTCAGGATGGGGTTTCCGTCTTTTAACCCTCAGATTATTAGATCATTGCTATGAAAAACTGAAAATCTTGTTGAAAATTAGTTCGTCGTCGTCGTCGTCGTCGTCGTCGTCGTCGTCGTCGTCGTCGTCGTCGTCGTCGTCGTCGTCGTCGTCGTCGTCGTCGTCGTCGTCGTCGTCGTCGTCGTCGTCGTCGTCGTCGTCGTCGTCGTCGTCGTCGTCGTCGTCGTCGTCGTCGTCGTCGTCGTCGTCGTCGTCGTCGTCGTCGTCGTCGTCGTCGTCGTCGTCGTCGTCGTCGTCGTCGTCGTCGTCGTCGTCGTCGTCGTCGTCGTCGTCGTCGTCGTCGTCGTCGTCGTCGTCGTCGTCGTCGTCGTCGTCGTCGTCGTCGTCGTCGTCGTCGTCGTCGTCGTCGTCGTCGTCGTCGTCGTCGTCGTCGTCGTCGTCGTCGTCGTCGTCGTCGTCGTCGTCGTCGTCGTCGTCGTCGTCGTCGTCGTCGTCGTCGTCGTCGTCGTCGTCGTCGTCGTCGTCGTCGTCGTCGTCGTCGTCGTCGTCGTCGTCGTCGTCGTCGTCGTCGTCGTCGTCGTCGTCGTCGTCGTCGTCGTCGTCGTCGTCGTCGTCGTCGTCGTCGTCGTCGTCGTCGTCGTCGTCGTCGTCGTCGTCGTCGTCGTCGTCGTCGTCGTCGTCGTCGTCGTCGTCGTCGTCGTCGTCGTCGTCGTCGTCGTCGTCGTCGTCGTCGTCGTCGTCGTCGTCGTCGTCGTCGTCGTCGTCGTCGTCGTCGTCGTCGTCGTCGTCGTCGTCGTCGTCGTCGTCGTCGTCGTCGTCGTCGTCGTCGTCGTCGTCGTCGTCGTCGTCGTCGTCGTCGTCGTCGTCGTCGTCGTCGTCGTCGTCGTCGTCGTCGTCGTCGTCGTCGTCGTCGTCGTCGTCGTCGTCGTCGTCGTCGTCGTCGTCGTCGTCGTCGTCGTCGTCGTCGTCGTCGTCGTCGTCGTCGTCGTCGTCGTCGTCGTCGTCGTCGTCGTCGTCGTCGTCGTCGTCGTCGTCGTCGTCGTCGTCGTCGTCGTCGTCGTCGTCGTCGTCGTCGTCGTCGTCGTCGTCGTCGTCGTCGTCGTCGTCGTCGTCGTCGTCGTCGTCGTCGTCGTCGTCGTCGTCGTCGTCGTCGTCGTCGTCGTCGTCGTCGTCGTCGTCGTCGTCGTCGTCGTCGTCGTCGTCGTCGTCGTCGTCGTCGTCGTCGTCGTCGTCGTCGTCGTCGTCGTCGTCGTCGTCGTCGTCGTCGTCGTCGTCGTCGTCGTCGTCGTCGTCGTCGTCGTCGTCGTCGTCGTCGTCGTCGTCGTCGTCGTCGTCGTCGTCGTCGTCGTCGTCGTCGTCGTCGTCGTCGTCGTCGTCGTCGTCGTCGTCGTCGTCGTCGTCGTCGTCGTCGTCGTCGTCGTCGTCGTCGTCGTCGTCGTCGTCGTCGTCGTCGTCGTCGTCGTCGTCGTCGTCGTCGTCGTCGTCGTCGTCGTCGTCGTCGTCGTCGTCGTCGTCGTCGTCGTCGTCGTCGTCGTCGTCGTCGTCGTCGTCGTCGTCGTCGTCGTCGTCGTCGTCGTCGTCGTCGTCGTCGTCGTCGTCGTCGTCGTCGTCGTCGTCGTCGTCGTCGTCGTCGTCGTCGTCGTCGTCGTCGTCGTCGTCGTCGTCGTCGTCGTCGTCGTCGTCGTCGTCGTCGTCGTCGTCGTCGTCGTCGTCGTCGTCGTCGTCGTCGTCGTCGTCGTCGTCGTCGTCGTCGTCGTCGTCGTCGTCGTCGTCGTCGTCGTCGTCGTCGTCGTCGTCGTCGTCGTCGTCGTCGTCGTCGTCGTCGTCGTCGTCGTCGTCGTCGTCGTCGTCGTCGTCGTCGTCGTCGTCGTCGTCGTCGTCGTCGTCGTCGTCGTCGTCGTCGTCGTCGTCGTCGTCGTCGTCGTCGTCGTCGTCGTCGTCGTCGTCGTCGTCGTCGTCGTCGTCGTCGTCGTCGTCGTCGTCGTCGTCGTCGTCGTCGTCGTCGTCGTCGTCGTCGTCGTCGTCGTCGTCGTCGTCGTCGTCGTCGTCGTCGTCGTCGTCGTCGTCGTCGTCGTCGTCGTCGTCGTCGTCGTCGTCGTCGTCGTCGTCGTCGTCGTCGTCGTCGTCGTCGTCGTCGTCGTCGTCGTCGTCGTCGTCGTCGTCGTCGTCGTCGTCGTCGTCGTCGTCGTCGTCGTCGTCGTCGTCGTCGTCGTCGTCGTCGTCGTCGTCGTCGTCGTCGTCGTCGTCGTCGTCGTCGTCGTCGTCGTCGTCGTCGTCGTCGTCGTCGTCGTCGTCGTCGTCGTCGTCGTCGTCGTCGTCGTCGTCGTCGTCGTCGTCGTCGTCGTCGTCGTCGTCGTCGTCGTCGTCGTCGTCGTCGTCGTCGTCGTCGTCGTCGTCGTCGTCGTCGTCGTCGTCGTCGTCGTCGTCGTCGTCGTCGTCGTCGTCGTCGTCGTCGTCGTCGTCGTCGTCGTCGTCGTCGTCGTCGTCGTCGTCGTCGTCGTCGTCGTCGTCGTCGTCGTCGTCGTCGTCGTCGTCGTCGTCGTCGTCGTCGTCGTCGTCGTCGTCGTCGTCGTCGTCGTCGTCGTCGTCGTCGTCGTCGTCGTCGTCGTCGTCGTCGTCGTCGTCGTCGTCGTCGTCGTCGTCGTCGTCGTCGTCGTCGTCGTCGTCGTCGTCGTCGTCGTCGTCGTCGTCGTCGTCGTCGTCGTCGTCGTCGTCGTCGTCGTCGTCGTCGTCGTCGTCGTCGTCGTCGTCGTCGTCGTCGTCGTCGTCGTCGTCGTCGTCGTCGTCGTCGTCGTCGTCGTCGTCGTCGTCGTCGTCGTCGTCGTCGTCGTCGTCGTCGTCGTCGTCGTCGTCGTCGTCGTCGTCGTCGTCGTCGTCGTCGTCGTCGTCGTCGTCGTCGTCGTCGTCGTCGTCGTCGTCGTCGTCGTCGTCGTCGTCGTCGTCGTCGTCGTCGTCGTCGTCGTCGTCGTCGTCGTCGTCGTCGTCGTCGTCGTCGTCGTCGTCGTCGTCGTCGTCGTCGTCGTCGTCGTCGTCGTCGTCGTCGTCGTCGTCGTCGTCGTCGTCGTCGTCGTCGTCGTCGTCGTCGTCGTCGTCGTCGTCGTCGTCGTCGTCGTCGTCGTCGTCGTCGTCGTCGTCGTCGTCGTCGTCGTCGTCGTCGTCGTCGTCGTCGTCGTCGTCGTCGTCGTCGTCGTCGTCGTCGTCGTCGTCGTCGTCGTCGTCGTCGTCGTCGTCGTCGTCGTCGTCGTCGTCGTCGTCGTCGTCGTCGTCGTCGTCGTCGTCGTCGTCGTCGTCGTCGTCGTCGTCGTCGTCGTCGTCGTCGTCGTCGTCGTCGTCGTCGTCGTCGTCGTCGTCGTCGTCGTCGTCGTCGTCGTCGTCGTCGTCGTCGTCGTCGTCGTCGTCGTCGTCGTCGTCGTCGTCGTCGTCGTCGTCGTCGTCGTCGTCGTCGTCGTCGTCGTCGTCGTCGTCGTCGTCGTCGTCGTCGTCGTCGTCGTCGTCGTCGTCGTCGTCGTCGTCGTCGTCGTCGTCGTCGTCGTCGTCGTCGTCGTCGTCGTCGTCGTCGTCGTCGTCGTCGTCGTCGTCGTCGTCGTCGTCGTCGTCGTCGTCGTCGTCGTCGTCGTCGTCGTCGTCGTCGTCGTCGTCGTCGTCGTCGTCGTCGTCGTCGTCGTCGTCGTCGTCGTCGTCGTCGTCGTCGTCGTCGTCGTCGTCGTCGTCGTCGTCGTCGTCGTCGTCGTCGTCGTCGTCGTCGTCGTCGTCGTCGTCGTCGTCGTCGTCGTCGTCGTCGTCGTCGTCGTCGTCGTCGTCGTCGTCGTCGTCGTCGTCGTCGTCGTCGTCGTCGTCGTCGTCGTCGTCGTCGTCGTCGTCGTCGTCGTCGTCGTCGTCGTCGTCGTCGTCGTCGTCGTCGTCGTCGTCGTCGTCGTCGTCGTCGTCGTCGTCGTCGTCGTCGTCGTCGTCGTCGTCGTCGTCGTCGTCGTCGTCGTCGTCGTCGTCGTCGTCGTCGTCGTCGTCGTCGTCGTCGTCGTCGTCGTCGTCGTCGTCGTCGTCGTCGTCGTCGTCGTCGTCGTCGTCGTCGTCGTCGTCGTCGTCGTCGTCGTCGTCGTCGTCGTCGTCGTCGTCGTCGTCGTCGTCGTCGTCGTCGTCGTCGTCGTCGTCGTCGTCGTCGTCGTCGTCGTCGTCGTCGTCGTCGTCGTCGTCGTCGTCGTCGTCGTCGTCGTCGTCGTCGTCGTCGTCGTCGTCGTCGTCGTCGTCGTCGTCGTCGTCGTCGTCGTCGTCGTCGTCGTCGTCGTCGTCGTCGTCGTCGTCGTCGTCGTCGTCGTCGTCGTCGTCGTCGTCGTCGTCGTCGTCGTCGTCGTCGTCGTCGTCGTCGTCGTCGTCGTCGTCGTCGTCGTCGTCGTCGTCGTCGTCGTCGTCGTCGTCGTCGTCGTCGTCGTCGTCGTCGTCGTCGTCGTCGTCGTCGTCGTCGTCGTCGTCGTCGTCGTCGTCGTCGTCGTCGTCGTCGTCGTCGTCGTCGTCGTCGTCGTCGTCGTCGTCGTCGTCGTCGTCGTCGTCGTCGTCGTCGTCGTCGTCGTCGTCGTCGTCGTCGTCGTCGTCGTCGTCGTCGTCGTCGTCGTCGTCGTCGTCGTCGTCGTCGTCGTCGTCGTCGTCGTCGTCGTCGTCGTCGTCGTCGTCGTCGTCGTCGTCGTCGTCGTCGTCGTCGTCGTCGTCGTCGTCGTCGTCGTCGTCGTCGTCGTCGTCGTCGTCGTCGTCGTCGTCGTCGTCGTCGTCGTCGTCGTCGTCGTCGTCGTCGTCGTCGTCGTCGTCGTCGTCGTCGTCGTCGTCGTCGTCGTCGTCGTCGTCGTCGTCGTCGTCGTCGTCGTCGTCGTCGTCGTCGTCGTCGTCGTCGTCGTCGTCGTCGTCGTCGTCGTCGTCGTCGTCGTCGTCGTCGTCGTCGTCGTCGTCGTCGTCGTCGTCGTCGTCGTCGTCGTCGTCGTCGTCGTCGTCGTCGTCGTCGTCGTCGTCGTCGTCGTCGTCGTCGTCGTCGTCGTCGTCGTCGTCGTCGTCGTCGTCGTCGTCGTCGTCGTCGTCGTCGTCGTCGTCGTCGTCGTCGTCGTCGTCGTCGTCGTCGTCGTCGTCGTCGTCGTCGTCGTCGTCGTCGTCGTCGTCGTCGTCGTCGTCGTCGTCGTCGTCGTCGTCGTCGTCGTCGTCGTCGTCGTCGTCGTCGTCGTCGTCGTCGTCGTCGTCGTCGTCGTCGTCGTCGTCGTCGTCGTCGTCGTCGTCGTCGTCGTCGTCGTCGTCGTCGTCGTCGTCGTCGTCGTCGTCGTCGTCGTCGTCGTCGTCGTCGTCGTCGTCGTCGTCGTCGTCGTCGTCGTCGTCGTCGTCGTCGTCGTCGTCGTCGTCGTCGTCGTCGTCGTCGTCGTCGTCGTCGTCGTCGTCGTCGTCGTCGTCGTCGTCGTCGTCGTCGTCGTCGTCGTCGTCGTCGTCGTCGTCGTCGTCGTCGTCGTCGTCGTCGTCGTCGTCGTCGTCGTCGTCGTCGTCGTCGTCGTCGTCGTCGTCGTCGTCGTCGTCGTCGTCGTCGTCGTCGTCGTCGTCGTCGTCGTCGTCGTCGTCGTCGTCGTCGTCGTCGTCGTCGTCGTCGTCGTCGTCGTCGTCGTCGTCGTCGTCGTCGTCGTCGTCGTCGTCGTCGTCGTCGTCGTCGTCGTCGTCGTCGTCGTCGTCGTCGTCGTCGTCGTCGTCGTCGTCGTCGTCGTCGTCGTCGTCGTCGTCGTCGTCGTCGTCGTCGTCGTCGTCGTCGTCGTCGTCGTCGTCGTCGTCGTCGTCTCTATCAACATCACTGAATTTTACACTTCCGCTATTTCTCACGTCGACATGAATTTCTGAGGCGCTGTCCTCATCTCGTACACCCGCTCGTTCTACAATTGCAGTGTTCACATACTCCACGGGTGATTCGTTTTCAGCGTACGTAGATCGAAGGCAATTGAGCTCAGTTAATAGAGCTGGCAGAGGAATTGTTGATGCTGCAGAAACCGCATCTGTTAAAATTATTAATTGCACCGATCACATATAGAAATATAATTGCATACGTAGAAAAGAACGTGAGAGGAGTATCCATAATAGCTTATTCACAATTTGTTATATATTTGAATTACAAACATCAATATAATGAGCAGCGTAGATCTGATTATTCGAATATTTTTACAATATGATAAGGCGTTTCACGCCGTTCCGACATGGTCATGACGCTTACGATTCGAATATTTTTCCTATTCTGTTAGAATGTTATAGGGCGACACTAAAAAACCAGATTTGTGAAGAAGATTTTTTTAAAGGTTGTTTTTTATTAATCGCTGAGCGAAATCACTGATCCACAATCGCGATTTCGATGAAATTTCCATAGTAAATTCTTTGTGAAAAGTCAAAGATTTTGAGCCTGTTCCTCAATATTATAACTAATTACTAGTTTTCACAAAGATTTTACTGTGTGAATTCTATCAAAATCGATTGTGACTAAAGTGATTTCGCATAATTGAAAGATAACTGGGGTACAAATTTTTTTGAGAATCTAAAACTGTAAATCTCGTTTTTTCGTATTATCCTACAACACACTAACAAGAGAAGAATCTTAAAAATGGTGCGGGCTACGGCTATAATATGTATACTTGTCAAGTGTAAATTTAGTTTTTACATACCTAAACCATTTTTCTTTCTATTTTCGTGAATATTTTGACGAGCCGCACGAAATCTCCGCACTCGTAACCGTGTTGCTTCTCGTTCTCTAGCCTTTATGTCCATAATAACTCACAGACGCAGTGTGGCTTTAAGAATATAGTAACTACGATTTGAGGTTAGACTATTAGCGAAGTGCAGGATTCATGAACAGCAGGCTATTCGTTAACTCTGAATCCATGCCATTCGACGACATTCCGCATAGTTAGGACGCCAGTGACCAATAAGGTTCCAGCAAGAATAATTCCACCTAATGGACGTTACGCAAACGGCCGTTCGCAATTGGACAGTTATAAAATATATGATCTCTCCCAAATGTGGCCCGGATCCGCAGTCCCTTGCCAGGGCAACCCAAAATTCTGATAGAATTGTTCCGGACCAGGATTTTCCTGGCAAGATGAGCCAGATCTTTGCCAAATGTGACCCGGATCCGTAGTCCCTTGCCAGGGCAATCTGCAATTCTGACAGAATTGGTCCAGACCAGGATTCGCCTGGCAAGGTGAGGTAAATCTTAACCAAATGTGACCCGGATCCGTAGTCCCTTGCCAGGGCAACCCGGAATTCTGACAGAATTGGTCCGGACCAGGATTCGCCTGGCAAGGTGAGCCAGATATTTGCCAAATGTGACCCGTATCCGTAGTCCCTTGCCAGGGCAACGCGGAATTCTGTCAGAATTGGTCCGGACCAGGATTGGCCTGGAAAGGTGAGCCAAAGCATTGCCAAATGTGGCCCGGATCCGTAGTCCCTTGCCAGGGCAATCTGCAATTCTGACAGAATTGGTCCAGACCAGGATTCGCCTGGCAAGGTGAGGTAAATCTTAACCAAATGTGACCCGGATCCGTAGTCCCTTGCCAGGGCAACGCGGAATTCTGTCAGAATTGGTCCGGACCAGGATTGGCCTGGAAAGGTGAGCCAAAACATTGCCAAATGTGGCCCGGATCCGTAGTCCCTTGCCAGGGCAACCCAGAATTCCGACAGAATTGGCCCAGACTAGGATTCGCCTGGCCAGGTAAGCCAGATCTTTGCCAAGTGTGACCCGAATCCGTAGTCTCTTGCCAGGGCAACCCGGAATTCCGACAGAATTGGCCCAGACTAGGATTCGCCTGGCAAGGTACGCCAGATCTTTGCCAAACATGGCCCAGATCCGTAATCCCTTGCCAGGGCAACCCGGAATTCCGACAGAATTGGCCCAGACTAGGATTCGCCTGGTAAGGTAAGCAAGATCTTTGCCAAACATGGCCCAGATCCGTAATCCCTTCCCAGGGCAATCCCAGAGTGGTCGTGAATTGGACTGGGTCTGGGGTTCCTCATTACGGTGTTCCATAACTTTTCCTGGTCAGGGCCAGCTGTAACGTCAGGCACGCCAGACTAAATTTCTACTCGGGTTAGAACAGTCTCTAAACTCACTGAGATCATTATGCGACAAATTAGGGAATTATAAGCTAGCTATGCCTAGGATAGGTTGCGGAATAGATGGTTTAGATTGGAACACGGTTAAGACCCTTATAGCAGCCATATTCACGGGACCATTCAAGATCAGAATATATTCCTTGCATGGCACACGACCAGCAAACTTAACAGCTGACGCGAACAAGACACCAGATGATACGTATGACGACGAGTCAGTCACCAGTGACCCAGATACAGATGATAGTTACGTCACGCCTCGCAGTGAACAGGCTACTCGTGATGACGAGACCGGCCCGACGTCGAACGCACACGATAATAGTATCCCAACAACTTCGCAAATGCAAAACGATATCAGAACAAATAGTATAACAGACTCGGCTACCGAAATCGACGACCCAGGGTCACCCGACGAAGACATAAACGATATCGATAGTAGTGACAACGAACCTGATCCTGAATTAATCGGACAATTTACAGAAACGAGAGATAGGCTTTCAATGCAGAAAGGAAATTGCGCGTTTTTCATCACCTGTAAGGGTGATCCGTGCGACGAAGGAGCATCGGATCTACGAAATACTAACAAACTACCAGATATCACCAACGCGACTCTAGGAAGGGCAAGGGTTACAAAAATGGGAACTAGATATTACCTAGCACTACCGATCAAAGAAACAACAAACACTGTTTTAGACATAGAGATATTTGCTGACACCCTTAGATCACTCCTAGACGTTGTTTATGAACTACACCTAGATAAGGTAGCAATAGCAGAAACAGCTAATATCGGTAACATGCAATGGGGGGAAATTCGGACTCTCCTTGAGAACACTTTTAGCGACGTCCCTTGTTCAATATTGATTTGCAAAAACTTAGTAAGAATACCCAAGCCCCCAGAAAGAATTCAAATAATCGAAGAATATCACAGCTCCGCACTAGGCGGACATAAAGGCATTACTAAGACTTTCAATAGGATAAGATATAATTATTACTGGGAAAATATGAAGAACCACATACAAGACTATATAGCCAGATGTAGGGAATGCCAAATAAACAAACTAACTAGGATAAAGACGAAGCAACCCATGGTAATAACCGACACACCTGAATCAGGATTTGACAAGATTTCTATGGACATAGTAGGGCCATTGCCTACTACCCGAGCAGGGAACGAGTACATCCTAACCATGCAAGATCTATTGACTAAATATTCCGTAGCAGTCCCGATGTGTCAGGCCAACTCTACCCGAATTGCTGACGCGCTCGTAAAACAACTTATTTGTAAGCACGGGGCCCCAAGACAGATCCTAACGGATCAGGGCACCAACCTCACTAGTTCAATTATGCGAATGATAGCTAAGAAATCCAAAATTAAACAATGTAGAACCAGCGCGTTTCGACCGCAATCTAACGGGTCGATAGAGAGGTCTCACCACGTGCTGACGGAGTATTTGAAGCAATACGTCAGTAAAGAAGATGACTGGGACGAATGGGTAGACCTGGCCATGTTTTCTTACAATACAAGTATCCATGAGGGCACCAAGTATACCCCCTTCGAGCTAATATATGGTAGGCAGGCCAGGCTACCCTCCAGTCATGAGGTAACGGATAAACAACAGAATAAAACGTACCAGTACTATCTCACCGAACTATGCAATAAGATACGGGATATCCAAGATCTCGCGAGGGCCAACTTAATACAATCAAAGGAGAAGTACAAACGTTATTACGATAAACGAACTAACCCACTGAAACTTAAGCCCGGCGACGAAGTATTTTTGCTTAACGAACGACCCAAACGAGGGAAATTTGGCACCGAGTACACGGGGCCTCACGAAGTCTTGGAAATCCTAGGCAATCACAATGTAGAAATTAAGATAGGAAGTAAAAGTAAAGTAGTGCACATGAATAAGTTAAAGATTTCAAAAGTAAACGAAGTCTCATAAAAAAAATAATTTTGTATTAGTTAATATTATTATTTTTACATACAGTAAGAGAAATAATGAAGTACAGTCGAGAACCTGAAGCAAACACGATCTTGCAGTTTTCGCAGGTCGACGGCCGTCGTAGAAACGAGCATCCCATTACAGAACAATGAGATAAAGTAAATTATAGAACACAGGGTTCTCAACTGTACTCCTAGCAAACTAGAATGTGCGATAAGAGAATATGTGCAACTGAGAATACGCGATATGATAAATAGAAATACACTACAAAATATTGTATAACATAATATACCATTAGCCATGTAACGTAGTAGTTACCTTCTAGATATATTTGATAGGCATGAGTAGTTCTTTCGATAGTAAATGTAGGACATGGTCCAACATTTAAAATAAGGGGGGAGGTGTGACGTCCGGAGACCTCACGGTCCCCGGCTCGCACGTATTCCTGATGGCGAGCGGGGACTGCCCAGCCCGTGGGAACTGCAACTAAGCAGTTTCCAGATTTGTGGAGGGGAAGCCGCCGCTCGCCTGTAGATGCACACCAGTGCTATAAAAAACGTCAGAGTAACAAGAACCAGAGTGTTGTGTAATAGAAAATAAAGGCTTGTGTAGTTCCCTATAAACAAGGTGTCTATAATTCATTTCAATGAACAATCTCCTTCCCGGCCCGGGGATCCTGAACATCGTGGTACGGACAAGATTTGGACAAGGTAAGCAGTGCCTATTCAGTGACGCAGGGGGATCAGTAACCCCGACGTCACAATATATATATATATATATATATATATATATATATATATATATATATATATATATATATATATATATACATACAGGGAGGTCGCGTGGATAGGCCACATCGGCCGTACAAAGCACCGGGTTCGAGACTATGATCTCTTTTTCGTTTTTGTGAAACGCTCGTTTCTTGAACCATGATCAATGCGAATCATGTAGTTCGGACAAACTGTGGAGATAATTAAATCCGGCGCGCTGTGGAGGGGATAGACTCCCGGGCTGCGATAGCCCGCGTGTTGATAGGTCATGACAAGCCAGTGTCAAATTATCAATAACATAATATTATTATTTTTCAATAACTTTGTGAATTATCAATTGAGATCGCGGATTTTAAAATAACGAGTGATTATTGTTAAAAAAAAATTTAAAGTGATGGATTGAATGTTACGTGTCCTTTATTGGTTATGATACATCGCAGACGAAAAATGCACACCGCAGTATTCGTGATCAGTGAATAAAACCGAAAGAAACATTTGGGACGGACGTTACGGGGGTCAGGTAAGCATTGTGTATCTTATGACAATATTATTATTCCTAAATTGAAATACAGTGATCGCTCGTGAAAAGGTACAGATCAACGGTGTATTACGGCTGCCTTAGCGTAGAGCAATCTTAGTCTTTGCTTCACCAGTCCTTCAATTTGTATCCAAACTATCTTCGAAGTAATGGTGATTCTCGTGTGTTAATATTGTTCTGTGCGATTCTAAAATAGCTATTCGATTCATTCCACAGATATGACGCCGGCCCGAAAGTTTACATGAGGAGCCGATGCAACATCTGCATCCCTCGTTCGCTAAATTATGCCCATCAGCAAATAGATGCTCCAGTGCCGCGTGATATGTTGCAGATACGTTCAGTCTCCGTGTGCAATTTATCCGGATACAAATCACCTGCCCTTACGATGAATACAATTAAGATATTATTATTGACCTATGATTAATGAATTAACCTAAAGCAAAGATCATTCTGAACGTACACCACTAGTTCGGTATTTGGTCTTTGAAAACGTTACTTTCAAATTGAATTTACCCACCTACGCTCTGTACAACTTCATTCACAACATCCACAAAGTCATCAGTTTCCTCAATTTATTTTTAAATGAAATTCAATAATTCTAATACTCCCATAAGATATCGGAGTTTTAAATAATTAACACAACCTACATGACGAAGCTGAAATAAATTGATCACCTTAGATGTGCACGGTTGAAAGTTTTTATTCAAATTTTAAAGACTATGTCATAAATTTTCAACATGTATAACGTTAGAGTAGTATAAAATACTCGAACTAAAAATAATAGGTAATACTATGACACTGAGTAAGTATGGAAGAACTATGTACGAAATATGTAAGAAATATGTAATGTTGTAAATATGTAAGAACAGAAACAGTGCTTGCAATTTTAAACAGTAATCAAAAACTGTCGATGAGTTAAACTTTGAATAGTTAAAATCATTAAAAATATTCGTTCAATGTCATACATCTTTTAAATTCGAAGGTATTTAAACATTTACAGATCGACGGCTGAGCAGAACAACATCGTATCTAAAAATTTGGTTCAACAACATCGTATCTCGAAATTTGGTTCGAAAACATCGTATCTCCTATGTCTTATACACAGAGATACGATGTTGTTGAACCAAATTTTGAGATACGATATTGTTCTGCTCAGCCGTCGAGATATTATTAATAAACAGTAATCACAAACTGTCTAATAGATATTGTACTACCAGTAAGAGCAGAACCAGTGTCTGCAATTATTAAATTCGTGAATAATACTGAAGGTATTTAAACGTTTCCAGATATTGTTAATAAACAGTAATTAGAAACTGTCGACGATTAAAATACTTTGAATAATTAGAAACATTAAAAATATAGGGGGTATTCCATGCCGATTCGACCAACCCATGACCCCGACCCCCTCAGATTTCAAAATCAATTGTTTATGTGCTTCGTCGGTCTTCAAAATGCAACGTCAATTTTTTTATTATTTATGGTTATTTTTTTATGAATTTCCAAAGCTAAAAAAAAAAGCCACGTTTTGAAAATATGAAAAAAATCAATAAAATTCTACGAAATAAGACTATTTTTTACATATTAATTTTATAGCGGTGTTCTCAAGGGGACACCCGGGGCAGCACTAAACCAATGGAAAAAGCCCAAGTCGGATACTGTCTTTTTTTCAGACGTCAATTTTGGTGCACAAAATAGTACCGCATAGTTGGAAATAAAGTCTTTTATTTTTTAACGTTCATTCAGAAGAAAAAAAAAAAATTAATTTCATTTTTAACTATGCGGTATTATTTTTGGCTCAAAAATTGGTGTCTTAAACAAAAAACAGTATTCGACTTGGAATTTTTACCTTGACTTAGTCCTGTCCCGGGTGTCCCTTCGAGAACACCACTATAAAATTAATATGGAAAAAATGGTCTTATTTCGTAGAATTTTACTGATTTTTTCAATATTTTTAAAACGTGGCTTTTTTTTTTAGCTTTGGAAATTCCTAAAAAAATAACCAGAAATAATAAAAATCTGAAAAAATTGACGTTGCATTTTGAAGACCGGCGAATCATATAAAAAATTGATTTCAAAATCTGAGGTGGTCATGGGTTGGTCGAATTGGCATGGAATACCTTATAGATATTGTACGTGGTAGTAAGAATAAAAACAGTGCTTCCGATCGAAAACTGTCGATGAATTAAAAACTTTGAATAATTATATCGATTAAAAATATGTTATGTTATACGTGGGAGTAAAAAGAAAAAAAAAGTCTTGCTGATGAATCGCAATGATCGCCAAGCAGCCAGCGGGATCGATG
This sequence comes from Macrophya alboannulata, assembly GCA_949628255.1. Lineage (NCBI taxonomy): Eukaryota > Metazoa > Arthropoda > Insecta > Hymenoptera > Tenthredinidae > Macrophya > Macrophya alboannulata. The sequence continues at coordinate 39,286,662 of OX451206.1, read as the reverse complement.
TCGACGATTGACCTGAAGAGAACAATCAGCGTTAGTAATTTCGCTACTATGCAGTTAATCAACCCAATCATATTAAAGTACAAAGCACATGTTAATAGTTCGCCACCCCGATGGTTGGTCATGAATTACTACCTGTAATATGAGCAAAAAATCTGAGAAAAAATCAGGAGTTCTTTTTCGAAATTGTAGAATGGTATGGAAACCGTGGAGCGAATCAAAAACAGTTCTGGAAAATCATTAGTCGAGTATGTATTTGTTGCCTTTTGTATCATTTGCGGAGTTATGCCCCGTGCAATTTCCTGGATACGCTACCACAACTCGTCCAGGGTGAAGTACTCATCTTCGTATAGTTTTTTTTTCAAGTACGGCCAGAAAAAATAATCCAGCGGTGTTAGATCCGGGGACCGAGCAGGCCAAGCCACCGGACCAAAGCGTCCGATCCATCTTTCTGGGAACGCGGCGTTTAGGTGCTGGCGAACCGCTGCGGTGCAATGTGGTGGGGCACCGTCTTGCTGATACCACATTGCACCTCCGATCTATCGTATGGAATTTTTTTTTTTTTTTATAATAATAAAAATACTACAGTCAGTTGATTGGTTTTTAATACGTACGTGTTGTTCGTCTTCGCGCAATGCTGCTCCTATCTCGTTCTCGAGCATATTCATGTATTTTGCGCCGTTCAGGTTGCCATCGATTATGAACGGGCCGTACAATTTATTACCTCTTATACCGGCCCACAAATTCAATTTGGCCTGATATTGTGTCCGGCATTCGCGAACTTCTCGGGGGTTCTCTGTCGACCACGTACGAAAGTTTTGACGATTCGGTAAACCGACGAGCTGAATCGTCGACTCGTCGGTAAAACAAATGCGATTTAGAAGCCCGGATCTTCAATGAATCTCTCTAATCCGCCACGTAAAGTTTCGAATTATATTTGAATTCTTTCAGTATCTTCAGCGTGCTCGTTTTGGCGATATCCAGCATGCCGCTGAGTTGCCGTGTTGCGGTTTTCTTGTACGTTTCAATGTACGCACACGTATGAATTTTTGTATCAACACTCAGTGCACGGCTAGGATATTTCACGTCGCAAAAAATAAATAAGATAAAATGAAATAAAAAAAACGGGTGATGGTGGCGAATACGACGTGTATCGATTTAAAGGTAGCGAAATCATATCATCACCCGGGAAAGTGTTTTATTTCATAAAATTTTTTTTGATTGCTACGCGACAAATACATAGTTACCGGTGTCTTCTTAAAAATACACATCGTTACGGGTTTCTTTTTCTAAAAACGCGGTACGACGCGGTCCGTTATTTTATTTTAATCATGCCAAATTATGTTTATACCGACGACGAGAGAAAATTGTGGGTGATCATGTACGCTTCCAGATCCGCGCGTGAAGTGGCGCATCAATTCGCGATCGAAAACCCGGATCGACCGGCACCTAATCATTCGACGATTACGCGTACGTTTGATCGCTTCAATAAAACGGGAAGCGTGGCAAAAGTACACGCAAGTGTAAAATATCCTAACCGTGCACTGAGTGTTAATACAAAAATTCATACGTGTGCGTACATTGAAGCGTACAAGAAAACCGCAACACGGCATCTCAGCGGCCTGCTGGGTATCGCCAAAACGAGCATTCTTAAGATACTAAAAGAATTCAAATACAATTCATTTAAGGGCCATTGGCACCAAAAACTTTACGTGGCGGATTATGGGAATCGCAGAGAATTCTGTTACGGTATGCTACAGAGATTCATTGAAGATCCGGGGCTTCTAAATCGCATTTGTTTTACCGACGAGTCGACGATTCAGCTCGTCGGTTCACCGAATCGTCAAAACTTTCGTACGTGGTCGACCGAGAACCCCCGAGAAGTTCGCGAATGCCGGACACAATATCAGGCCAAATTGAATTTGTGGGCGGGTATAAGAGGTAATAAATTGTACGGCCCGTTCATAATCGATGGCAACCTGAACGGCGCAAAATACATGAATATGCTCGAGAACGAGATAGGAGCAGCATTGCGCGAAGACGAACAACACGTACGTATTAAAAACCAATCAACTGACTGTAGTATTTTTATTATTATAAAAAAAAAAAAATTCCAAACGATAGATCGGAGGTGCAATGTGGTATCAGCAAGACGGTGCCCCACCACATTGCACCGCAGCGGTTCGCCAGCACCTAAACGCCGCGTTCCCAGAAAGATGGATCGGACGCTTTGGTCCGGTGGCTTGGCCTGCTCGGTCCCCGGATCTAACACCGCTGGATTATTTTTTCTGGCCGTACTTGAAAAACAAACTATACGAAGATGAGTAATTCACCCTGGACGAGTTGTGGGAGCGTATCCAGGAAATTGCACGGGGCATAACTCCGCAGATGATACAAAAGGCAACAAATACCTATCTGAAACGTTTGGTGGACTGCATGGTGGCAAACGGTGGCCACTTCGAGCAAAATTATTGACCGAAGGTAAAGATGATTTGTATCTTAATACTTGTAGTACGTAAATAACATGTAGGGCATTCCATGTCAACTCGACTAATGATTTTCCAGAACTGTTTTTGATTCGCTCCACGGTTTCCATACCATTCTACAATTTCGAAAAAGAACTCCTGATTTTTTCTCAGATTTTTTGCTCATATTACAGGTAGTAATTCATGACCAACCATCGGGGTGGCGAACTATTAACATGTGCTTTGTACTTTAATATGATTGGGTTGATTAACTGCATAGTAGCGAAATTACTAACGCTGATTGTTCTCTTCAGGTCAATCGTCGACATCGATCCCGCTGGCTGCTTGGCGATCATTGCGATTCATCAGCAAGACTTTTTTTTTCTTTTTACTCCCACGTATAACATAACATATTTTTAATCGATATAATTATTCAGTTTTTAATTCATCGACAGTTTTCGATCGGAAGCACTGTTTTTATTCTTACTACCACGTACAATATCTATAAGGTATTCCATGCCAATTCGACCAACCCATGACCCCCTCAGATTTCGAAATCAATTTTTTATATGATTCGCCGGTCTTCAAAATGCAACGTCAATTTTTTCAGATTTTTATTATTTCTGGTTATTTTTTTAGGAATTTCCAAAGCTAAAAAAAAAAAGCCACGTTTTAAAAATATTGAAAAAATCAGTAAAATTCTACGAAATAAGACCATTTTTTCCATATTAATTTTATAGTGGTGTTCTCGAGGGGACACCCGGGACAGGACTAAGTCAAGGTAAAAATTCCAAGTCGAATACTGTTTTTTGTTTAAGACGTCAATTTTTGAGCCAAAAATAATACCGCATAGTTGAAAATGAAATTAATTTTTTTTTTTCTTCTGAATGAACGTTAAAAAAAAAAAGACTTTATTTCCAACTATGCGGTACTATTTTGTGCACCAAAATTGACGTCTGAAAAAAAGACAGTATCCGACTTGGGCTTTTTCCATTGGTTTAGTGCTGCCCCGGGTGTCCCCTTGAGAACACCGCTATAAAATTAATATGTAAAAAATAGTCTTATTTCGTAGAATTTTATTGATTTTTTTCATATTTTCAAAACGTGGCTTTTTTTTTAGCTTTGGAAATTCATAAAAAAATAACCATAAATAATAAAAAAATTGACGTTGCATTTTGAAGACCGACGAAGCACATAAACAATTGATTTTGAAATCTGAGGGGGTCGGGGTCATGGGTTGGTCGAATCGGCATGGAATACCCCCTATATTTTTAATGTTTCTAATTATTCAAAGTATTTTAATCGTCGACAGTTTCTAATTACTGTTTATTAACAATATCTGGAAACGTTTAAATACCTTCAGTATTATTCACGAATTTAATAATTGCAGACACTGGTTCTGCTCTTACTGGTAGTACAATATCTATTAGACAGTTTGTGATTACTGTTTATTAATAATATCTCGACGGCTGAGCAGAACAATATCGTATCTCAAAATTTGGTTCAACAACATCGTATCTCTGTGTATAAGACATAGGAGATACGATGTTTTCGAACCAAATTTCGAGATACGATGTTGTTGAACCAAATTTTTAGATACGATGTTGTTCTGCTCAGCCGTCGATCTGTAAATGTTTAAATACCTTCGAATTTAAAAGATGTATGACATTGAACGAATATTTTTAATGATTTTAACTATTCAAAGTTTAACTCATCGACAGTTTTTGATTACTGTTTAAAATTGCAAGCACTGTTTCTGTTCTTACATATTTACAACATTACATATTTCTTACATATTTCGTACATAGTTCTTCCATACTTACTCAGTGTCATAGTATTACCTATTATTTTTAGTTCGAGTATTTTATACTACTCTAACGTTATACATGTTGAAAATTTATGACATAGTCTTTAAAATTTGAATAAAAACTTTCAACCGTGCACATCTAAGGTGATCAATTTATTTCAGCTTCGTCATGTAGGTTGTGTTAATTATTTAAAACTCCGATATCTTATGGGAGTATTAGAATTATTGAATTTCATTTAAAAATAAATTGAGGAAACTGATGACTTTGTTACGGTGAACGACTATTAACGGTCGTTAATCACTATTGAATTACAACTAGCGGGTACTGTTGAACGTAGCGACGCTATGATCTATGGAAAATGGCTCTTGATCGAACGGATGCCAGGGCGCATTATTATGAGCGAGCATTGTGCTTTTGTCGGATCTATCGAATAGACGTTCAATACATATTTTAATACACGAGACGTTTACCAAGTATTCGATTGAGAAAAATAATTAGGGTCAAACGGCAAATGATACGGATTACAATAATGAACACTTGTGAGGACATCGGATTTTTTTCGTAATTTTTAATTCAAAGTGAGGTAGAATATAATTTATACGTACAAAGTGAGGTAAAATAGATGCGTACAATAATTTATAACAAAACGTCGGGTTGAAACAGGTAATTTCATTGTGTCTTGCTAACAGCAATGCGATACGACATACTTTTAGGAGTATGAGGATCAATGAAGTTGTACAGAGCGTAGGTGGGTAAATTCAATTTAAAAGTAACGTTTTCAAAGACCAAATACCGAACTAGTGGTGTACGTTCAGAATGATCTTTGCTTTAGGTTAATTCATTAATCATAGGTCAATAATAATATCTTAATTGTATTCATCGTAAGGGCAGGTGATTTGTATCCGGATAAATTGCACACGGAGACTGAACGTATCTGCAACATATCACGCGGCACTGGAGCATCTATTTGCTGATGGGCATAATTTAGCGAACGAGGGATGCAGATGTTGCATCGGCTCCTCATGTAAACTTTCGGGCCGGCGTCATATCTGTGGAATGAATCGAATAGCTATTTTAGAATCGCACAGAACAATATTAACACACGAGAATCACCATTACTTCGAAGATAGTTTGGATACAAATTGAAGGACTGGTGAAGCAAAGACTAAGATTGCTCTACGCTAAGGCAGCCGTAATACACCGTTGATCTGTACCTTTTCACGAGCGATCACTGTATTTCAATTTAGGAATAATAATATTGTCATAAGATACACAATGCTTACCTGACCCCCGTAACGTCCGTCCCAAATGTTTCTTTCGGTTTTATTCACTGATCACGAATACTGCGGTGTGCATTTTTCGTCTGCGATGTATCATAACCAATAAAGGACACGTAACATTCAATCCATCACTTTAAATTTTTTTTTAACAATAATCACTCGTTATTTTAAAATCCGCGATCTCAATTGATAATTCACAAAGTTATTGAAAAATAATAATATTATGTTATTGATAATTTGACACTGGCTTGTCATGACCTATCAACACGCGGGCTATCGCAGCCCGGGAGTCTATCCCCTCCACAGCGCGCCGGATTTAATTATCTCCACAGTTTGTCCGAACTACATGATTCGCATTGATCATGGTTCAAGAAACGAGCGTTTCACAAAAACGAAAAAGAGATCATAGTCTCGAACCCGGTGCTTTGTACGGCCGATGTGGCCTGTCCACGCGACCTCCCTGTATATATATATATATACATATATATATATATACATATATATATATACATATATATATATATATATATATATATATATATATATATATATATATATATATATATATATATATATATATATATATATATATATATATATATATATACTAGGGGGGCTACGCGCGCCAACCCCCCACATTTAAATTCTTACCAGATGCCTTAAAATCCAAATAATCTGCGGATTTTATGTTTCCCGATGAATAACTGAATTTGACTGAAATCCAGTGAATGTTTTGTGATTGGTTTTACGTTGGGTGTTACTGAGAATTTCGATTCTCCTCAGACTCTATTATTTCCTCAGGTTGTCATTTAGTATGAAATGACTTGAGGGCCCAAAGCTTGAGAGGGCAGGGGTTCACGTGTGATCATAGTACATACTAACACTACTCAATAAGGAATATTTCATAGTGTCCCTTCTGTTATTCAGGGCCGTGTCCAGGCATGGGCAAAAGGGGCAAGTGCTCCAGGCGCCATTTGGAAGAGGCGGCATTTTGAGACAGCATTCGAAATCTCAGATCGATATTTTCAAGAGAAAATTCAGCCATGTTTTCGATTTTTGGCACTATAATTGATAAAACTCAGCAGAACCAAATTTTACGCCTACAGCGCCTGTACAGTGATGTGAGGCGCGCGCAGCGCCTCCCCTGATGGGGGGTAGGCGGATTCAAGTTTCTACTGCCCCAGGTGCCCAATATGCTGGGAACGGCACTGCTGTTATTGATGATGACAAAAGAGGTATTGATAGCTCCGGAGCACCTCTTCTCAAGAAGGCTTGCCGGATAAGCGTACTGCAACCAGGGTAAGCGTCTTGGCTAGTGGGTGAACTTCTCTGAAAGGGGAGAGAAGCAAGTTATTTTTTGGGTGAAAAAATATAGGTTTTGCGACCCACATTGCTTTAAAAAGATGAAACCAGGATTGTGCTGACCAGAAAGGGGCTACCAATACTCCCTTTGCACTATCATCTTTGATTTTTCTTAGAGTAGGTACGCAAGATCAATGAAAAAGGTGGGAAGGCGTAGAAGAAGAAATCTGCCCATAACAGAGTAAAGGCATCTGTAGCATATGACAAAGGATCTTTTTTCCAAGAAACAAACTTAGGACATTTCTGGTTACTATTAGAGGCAAACAGGTCAATATCAAAGTTTCCAAAAACTTGATTAATTTTATGGAATGCCCAGTCTGCCAGTTCCCATTCTGTTTCCATGGGGAGTCTTCGTTACTCCTCATCTGCTTCCACATTCTCTCTTGATTGTATATAAGATGCGAAAACCCAGAGGTTACGAGATTCGCACCACTGCCAGATACTGCTCGCTTCGGTATGGAGGTTTCGAAACTGCACACTACCCATCTTGTTAATGCAAGCTATGGCGGTGGTATTATCAATTCGTAGAAGTATTTTGCACGAACGTAAATTTTTGACAAAACACATGAGCCCATACAGTGCTGCTTCTAGTTCAAGGACATTAATATGAAGGCTTTGATCTGACGACTTCCACCAACCATTGGCCCTTTCGCCAGTGCAATACGCCCCCCATCCAGATAATGAGGCGTCAGAGAAGATTTCTATCCTAAAGTTATCGCCTCTGGGGTGCGATTCCATAACTTTTATCACTGCTATCACTGTCACACACACACGCACACATTTCGCTGTATCACTCGTATGTACGACGTGAAGTCATCGCACGTATCAATCTTATGATATCTATCGACAGTGATAGCAGTGATAAAAGTTATGGAATCGCACCCCTGATCACCCGCCTAGATGAAGGGAGTGTTGTGATCCACCAGTCAAGATCCGGCAGAGCGGCTTTTGAGATTTGCATTCTCCTTCTATAGTTACCGTTCGAATTTTTAAGGGTTAGAAACTTGAGTCTCTCTAAAGTTCTTGTGTACAATGTGCCATACTCTACAGCTGGGCTGGCTGCGCTCAGCACTCCTACAAGTTTAGCTAGATCTCTATAATCCTACAACTTTTTTGCTTCGAAAAACTGAATAACAAGTTTCTTATCTTCTGCTTCTTTTGTTCTGGCAACTTAAGGGTTATTTCCCGAGTATCAATCATGAAACCCAAAAACTTTTTTCCAAGTTTAAGACAAACCCTAACGATTCAAGTAAGTTTCGCGTCTGATTTAAATTTTTTACACAATCAGTTCTACTTTGTCCCATCAGGAGTATGTCGTCTAAATAAATAAAAGAAACCAAACCTTCTGATCTCAGCAAGTGCGCCACAGGTTTTAGGAGTTTTGTGAAAACCAGAGGGGCAGTACAAAGCCCAAAAGGGAGGCAAGTGAATATGTAAAGGATTGGAAGAAGAACGTAAATATTTCCTGAAAGACCGAGCTATAGATACCAGAAAATACGAATCCTTCAAATCTATTGTTGACATTAAACAATTTGGTGTAACTAAGCGTAATGCCATTCTGAGATCTTCCATCTTAAAATGAGGAGGAAATATAAATTCATTCAATTTTTTCAAGTCGAGTACGAATCTTCTGTCCCCATTTGGCTTGTCGACTAAGAAATAAGAAGAGAGAAATTGATTTTTACATGCTTTAACTCTTTTAACCAGTGGCATAGCTAGGTGTTCGGCGCTCTGGAGCAGATTTGTCGAAGCGCCCCCTGGATCTGGGGTGTTTCGCGCTTCGCAAGATAAAAATATAAGGAATGGACAATACATACAGACATATACAGAGAAGTTAAGGGGGGGCAGCACTCGATTTTTACCGGCATATTTATTCTTTCGAATATCTCGAAGACGGGGGTCTCAATCGGATTGTCCTTTTGGCAGTGGATGATTGACGAGCAATGAGTTTAAGTTAACATAAAAATTCAAGGAAATAGAATTATTTTTTTTTTTTATTTATCGTAAAGTGTGGGCGTGTCACTTGTTTTGACTATTATTGAAACCTACGCATCATTGACGCGAAAAAGAGAATGAGAGCGCTGTTGCGATCGAAATGCCGAACACGATCATCTAAAAACATCTTTGATTCGTGCAATATTGCTGTAGCAGGATTAAGGAATTGGTAATAATTGTTTAAGAGACAGAACAAATGAATATATATATATAATATAACAGTTTTGGTATTTATTACTTTCTTACTGACTTATCGTTACAATGGCTTGATTAGAACTAACAGGTTCTTCTTCCTATCTAATTAGGCTAGTGACACTCAGAGGCGCTGTGTGCACCTGTGTCGATATGCTCGCACTCTTTCATGCCACACACACGCTAAACCTGTAGCCTCAACACTTCCGCCGTTTAAGTGTGCGTTGGCTTTGTTACATTCATACTTTCACACATTGACTTGAAGCGGTCCTTCCTTAAAGCTTTTGTAAATATATCAGCCTTTTGTTTTTCCGAAGGTACATACTCTACCATTATCTCGTTTGACTCTACTTTTTCACGAATATAATGATATCTAATATCAATGTGCTTCGTGCGTTTGTGATACTCTGGATTCTTTACCAATCGTATGGCACTTTGATTGTCTACAAAAATCACAGTCGCATTCGCACATGGATATTTTATATCCTGTAACAGTTTTCGAAGCCAGATCGCTTCTTTTGATGCAGCCGCTGCTGCTACATACTCCGATTCGGTAGTACTCATTGTCACAAGTTTTTGCCTTTGGGAGGACCACGTGACTGGACCATATGCCAGCTCGAATAAATAACCGGTCGTAGACCTTCTGGTTTCCATATCGCTGGCATAGTCGGCATCAGAGTATCCGACTAGTTTTGGCACGCTTCCACCATTACAAAACTTGATTCCGTATTCGCTAGTTCCTGCAAGATACGCGAATATTCTTTTTACTGCTCTCCAATGTTCTTCATTGTGCTTATTGAGATATTTGCTTACGGAGTTCACCGCGTACGCGATATCAGGGCGCGAGACTATAGCTAAGAACATTAGAGATCCGACGGCTTCGCGATATGGAACACTCTGAGACTCATTTTCTCCCTCATTCACCGGACTTAGAACAACATTCGGATCTGCTGGTACACTGACCGGTTTCGCGTCGCTCATTCTGAACTTATCTAACACTCGTTTTACATACGCACTCTGATGTACAAAGATTTCTTTTTTCTCTCTATCTCGCACGACTTGCATTCCAACAAATATACTCGTATCACCTAAGGTGATCTTGAACGCGCTATTCAAATGATTGATTACAACTTCTATAATTTCTTTGGATTCCGCTGCAATCAGCCCATCATCTACAAACAATGCTAGCACAACCTTGCTTTGGTTCACACTACCTATAAAGATACATTGGTCGGCCTCAGCCTCTTTAAAATTAAACTCTTTTAAAAATGCACTGAATTTCTTATTCCAGCACCGAGGTGCTTGTTTTAGTCCGTATAGGGACTTTCGCAGTCGACACACGACATTTCGCGCACTGACACTCGCACTTTCTTTCACTCCAAGACCTTCAGGGATTTCCATAAAGATTTCTTCTGCCAGTTCGCCATGTAAAAACGCTGTTTGTACGTCAAATTGTGCCAGCTCGAGATCCTTCGTTGCAACCATCGCTAGTAGTACTCGTAACGAGTCGTATCTCACCACTGGTGCGAATGTTTCAAAAAAATCTCTCCCTTGCTGTTGCATAAATCCACGGGCACACAGTCGTGCTTTGTGCCTGTACACGTTTCCATCTGCATCTTGCATAAGCCGAAACACCCATTTGGAATCTATGGTTTTTACACCTGGCTTTCTCTCTACCAGTTCCCAAGTCTTGTTTTCTATGTGAGCTTTCAATTCGCTGTCAATCGCTGCAATCCACTCCGATGCTTCTCGACTTTTCATTGCCTCTTCGTACGACTCTGGAACATTGAACTCAGCCACATTCATTTGATATCGAATGGGACGTTGTAATCCCTCTCTGTTCCTCAGACACGGACCTGCATTGGGAGCCGCATGAACAACAAGATTTTGCTCGTCTTCTTCCGCTGGCAAAAACACTTGTTCGTCTTCTTCATCTTCGCTGTCGTCGTCTCTCTGTTGAACATCTTGCTCGTCCCTAGGCAAAATTGTCACATCGTTTTCTTCTTCATTTGTTGACACCTTTGTCTCCCCAATTCTTTCGTTGAATACTACGTCGCGAGACACGGTTACCTTTCTTGACACTGGATCGTATAGACGATAGTTCGAAGATTCGTTGTCATACCCGACAAGTATCTTCTTTTTAGCTCGTACGTCAAACTTTGTCGTTAACTGCTTGGGTATATGCTCATAAGCCTCTGACCCAAATATTCGCAGATGCTGAAGATTAGGCTTCTTCCCGACCCACAGTTCGTAAGGCGTCTTGCCTTCTCGTACACTCGTCGACCCTGATCGATTCATCAAGTACACCGCGGTGTTTGCTGCTTCCGCCCACAAGGTAAGCGGCAGACCCTTCGCGTAGATCATTGTCCTTGCACTTTCAATGATTGTGCGATTATCGCGTTCTGCCTTCCCGTTTTGTTCGGGTGTGTAAGGCGCACTGTTCTCTCGCTGTATGCCGCGAGATTCTAGATAACTGTCCATATTTTTGTTACGAAATTCAAGACCGTTATCCGATCGAAGAACTCTCATTGTCTTACCAAACTTGTTCTCGATCAATTTGTCAAACACTTTGAACTTGTCGTACACGTCACTCTTGTGTTTCAGAAAATAAATATACCGGAAACTTGTTGCATCGTCTTTAAATGTTAACAAGTACTTGGCTCCTCCAGGGGTCTCTACCGTCATTGGACCACACACGTCTGTATGCATCACTTCACCCGGTACAGTTACTTCACGTTCACGACACTTTCGAAACGGTTGTCTGTGTGATTTTCCGATCTGACATGAATCGCAGAAAAACTCACTCTTCTTAGACAACTCTACTCCGGTCACTAGGCCTTTATTTACTAACTCACTCACTGTACGACTGTTTATGTGTCCGAGTCTCTCGTGCCACACTTGTAAATTCGCCGTCGATACGTTTGCTTCGTTAGCACGTCTTGCACTGTCAGCCCGGAATAGCATTCGATATATTTCGTTATCTTGTTTCACTTCCGAGGCAAGCACTTTGTTTCCGTCCGTAATTTTGACATATTCGTTTTTGAACACGACTTCCCGACCGTTTGTCGTGACAACGCCAACTGAAAATAAATTCTTTTTAATTTTCGGCACATAGAGAACGTTTTCAATGCGTGCTTTATGCCATGCTCCACTAACAAACTTCTCTATTGGAATTGTTCCTTCACCGGTAACTTCGCATGATTTGTTATCACCCAGTGATATCACACTACCATCACTCAAGCTTCGAAAGTCAGAGAACCATTCACGCCTGTAGGTAATATGCCTTGACGCCCCACTGTCGGTAATCCAGACATCCTTCTGATCAGCGTCCAGCACAGACTTTATGATACCATCCGGAGGCTTCAGGCTTTCCTTTTTACCGACACTGTCTGATTCTCTGCTTGAGTTTTCAGCCACGAATGCGCAGTCACGTGACTCCTGAGACTCGCTTCCTTCTCTTGTTTTTTTCTCTCGTCTCTTTTGTTTACATTCGCGCGCGTAATGCCCCTTTTGTTTACACTTGAAACAGAAGACATCTCTCCGATCTCTCGGCTTCTACGGTTTCTTTTCAGCTTTCACACCCGATTGTTCCACTTTTCCAGCATTAGCGTTCCTTTTGAACGCCGAAAAAGCCCCCGCAGATTCGTCACTGGAGGTTAACCGAGCCTCTTCGCGAATAAGCCTTTCCTGTAGGTTGTCCATAGTTTGCCGCTCCGGATCGACACTGTCCCATGCCGTCAAGAACGCCGCATACTTTGACGACAAACTCGCTAACACTTTTGCAATAACCGTCACGTCAGATACTGCTTCACCCACGTCTCGCAATTGTGCGGCCATGTTCTGCACTTTTGCTATGTGATTCACAACCGATTCCGACGAGGACATTCGGTACTCGTGAAACTTTTGCGTGAGCATTAATCTGTTCGACGCAGACTTTTGCTCGTGTACTCGCGACATCTGTTCCCACATATCCTTCGCCGTCACGCACACGATTAACGGCTCGAGTTGTTCGTACTCTAACGATGATGATATGAGAAACATCGCACGCGCATTGTCTTTCACCCACAGTTTCTTCGCTGCCTCTTCGCCGGGTCCGACCGGCATCGTTCTCCTGCCATCTACGACGTCTATTATGCCATAAGTAACAAATAATGATTTTATTTGGAATTTCCATCCTTGAAAATTCGTACCGTTAAATTTGGTTATATTCCGCGCCGAGATCTCGTCAGACATTTTTGAATTCCCGACACTCGCGTATACTTAACGGTTGCTTCGAGAAAACGTGCGCCCAAGATGGCTAACACCCAACGACCTCGTGTTCCACGCTATTTTCTTTTGTTCACTCACTTTCTTACCAATTCCTCTACTCAGTTAGGGTAACTGGGCCCATAACCTGTTGTAGCAGGATTAAGGAATTGGTAATAATTGTTTAGGAGACAGAACAAATGAATATATATATAATATAACAGTTTTGGTATTTATTACTTTCTTACTGACTTATCGTTACAATGGCTTGATTAGAACTAACAGGTTCTTCTTCCTATCTAATTAGGCTAGTGACACTCAGAGGCGCTGTGTGCACCTGTGTCGATATGCTCGCACTCTTTCATGCCACACACACGCTAAACCTGTAGCCTCAACAAATATTAACGAGTAATTTTGTATTCCCGTAATTAGTAATAATTGTCTTTTCTCAATCACTCGAAAACACATGTTTTCTTATTCTCTTCAACGACCGCGAGATGGCTCGTGCGCCGAATCTTGCTTTGGTGATACGGCTACGACGCGGCACAATCGATGAGAAATGCAATATGGATCCCGCTCCCTTGATGCGGCCAGTGGCGCCACCGGGTCTGAATCATGGTCGATATTGCTTGCGACTGAGAAACTCTGCTCAATATGCCGGCAAGTGAATAGGCGCCTGTCACTGATGCAGACATGTGGGATACGGAATTATTTTAAAATGGTTACGGAATGTTGTTATTGTGGTAAAAAAGCACAGAAGACTGATAAAGCCAGATCATTTCATCAGTTAGTATGCATAAATGAAAAATATAAGAAGCATCAAAAATTAAATATATGTATATGTACTCTTAGTAGAGGTTAGGGTTCATTGGTTTACTATAAAAAAACATATTGTTAGCTGTATAGAAAAATCACGTAACTACCAAAAAGTAAAAAAGTTCGGAAAAAGCATGACGTACTCCAGAAAATAATTATTTGATTATCGCTCAAATTTTTAAAACGTAAAAATTTTGGTAGTTACGTGACTTTTATATTTGGCTAACGATATATCTAGAAATGTGTCTGAACGGGACGTGTTGCTGAACAGTATACGTATATAGAATTGATCATATTGTTTGTCCTTACTCAGATTTCCAAACCAGCCACAGCTACTACAATCATGGTTGAAGAACCTTGGCTCAAATTTTCAAGCTTTGAAAACCATGTGATTGTGTTCCGACCATCTTCAACGAGGATGCCTACTGAGACGAACTCTCAATGTCAAATCAGTCGAGGGAAGCGTTCTAACCCTCTTCGGAACGTATAAATCTGCATGCGCATACTGTTTTGTCTTGAAGACACACGATGACCATAGTCCGTTGCACAAGTGATTACAAATTTTAATTACATCAGATCAAACATTCTAGAGAAAGGATGAGACTCATATCTTAGTACGTCCTGTTTCTCTGCGTCACCGAAAACATGTGCAAACCCCTTGCAAAGCACGGGCGACAATTATCAACAGTACGAATCAAACAAACACGTATTTATAAAGTATGTTTGCTTCCAGATTTCCTCTACGAAAGCCCATGCTCCTGAAGAAATGACACGCAAGTTCTAGAAAGAAGAATTATGTCCCCAGTAAAGAGAGTCGCAAGGATTCAAAAACAACACATTGCTCTACTGCAGAAGAGGATTTCTTCACTAAATCCATCCATTCTGAATTGATTCATATAATATAAACAATAGGGTGGTCGTTAAAAATTAAATTCTTTCCGACGCCCAAAAAAATCCTTCCTTTCGACGAAAAACTGAGGGGAAAAAACTTTTTTTTGGTTTTCAAAAGTAAGAACACGTGCCGGTGGCCAATTGAAGTTTATTTTCCGATAAAATCGTAGTTTTTTGGAAATATCTCTTACAGAATTTAGTTTTGAGAAAAATTAGTGGGGACAATTTTGTAGGAAATTAAATTCTCTACAAAAAAGGTTTCCATCAATTTTTCCATAAAGTTCATATTTATCATTGATAAATCAGTTTATGAGAAATAAATTTGCACTTTTTCGTTTTGAAAATAAATAAATAATATTAAATATAATTTCGTAGTCATTAACTAGACCTATTTAAATAAATAATTGTAGATAGAAGTTACAAAATTGTTCATATTTCCGGAAAAATAAAGTTTTTAGTGCTAAAATGACTGACATAATAAAGTTTATAAGTTTACTAATGAGAATATCTTGATAAATATGAACTTTATGGAAAAATTGATGGAAACCTTTTTTGTAGAGAATTTAATTTCCTACAAAATTGTCCCCACTAATTTTTCTCAAAACTAAATTCTGTAAGAGATATTTCCAAAAAACTACAATTTCATCGAAAAATAAACTTCAATTGGCCACCGGCACGTGTTCTTACTTTTGAAAACCAAAAAAAAGTTTTTTCCCCTCAGTTTTTCGTCGAAAGGAAGGATTGTTTTGGGCGTCGGAAAGAATTTAATTTTTAACGACCACCCTAATAAACAATGATTACACTGGCTTACACGGTTTATATACCTATACCTTTGTCAAATTATGTAATTTCTCATAAATTTATGGGTGCTAAGTACGGGAAAAATATTGAAAACATTCTGTCAGGTCACATTGAGAAAATATTTATTAAATTCAAACTTTAAAAACAATGGCAAGCAGAACAAATAATAAAAACGAATAACACGTAAGCTTCACGATACCGATTACTTTTTTTATCATATATTTCACAATTGCCGTCGAAGTCCAGCGGTGACGTGTTGCGGACATAATTTCAGACGATTTGAACTATTTTGAAGTTGTTCACGATCATACACGGCATTGACTGAAGAGAATTACGGTTAGACGAATGAAAAGTGACATTCTTAGTAGCAAAATGCGACGTGATAGAAAGTTTTTAACCGTTTCATATTAATAAAAGTTAACTGAATAAGAAAATAAGGGTTTTATCTGAGGTACATAAAAAATGTTCAAATTTGTAAACTAATGTTAGACAATCGCTTTATTTGAAAAGCAAGTCACGCAATTGTACGATAAGTTTTATAATAAAATTACCCATCGAATTGTTCAGCTGCTTATCCAAATGACTATACGATTGATTTTTTTGTATTTGTCAATAAACTGTAATAAACTGAATACCGTTAGCGTGAATCGTATTTTCAACTCAAACTCCCTCTAAACGCGCGTAGGCAAACCCGATACGTCAAAGACGTAAGATCCTTCCCTCTCTCTTCCACTGACCTACTGTCGCAACAGGGTTTCGTTACATATGATTGTATGTGCCTGGCTCACTCCGTTAGCGCGACAAGGACACAAGTTCGTGTATACTATCGCACTCACAGTTCGGGACAGCTGACATCGAGCATTTTTTGAGCATTTTCACCGGTATATTGCTGGGGTAAAAATGCTCAAAAAATTCTGAAAAAATGTTCATTTTCAGGTGCTTCCATTGTAAACATTTCTTCAGAGTTTCAGATTTTTAAACGAATAATTGCGGACGTGAGTGAAAAAAAATTGAAACTTCGGCAAACCCCACGTTATTTAAACGTAAATTTCAAGGGCCCGGTGGCACCATGAAATATTATAATGAAAATTTCGAACTTCGGGAACATTTTTTTTTATTTATTTGAGAACGTTTCATCCACTCGAAGCGAAAAATTTCAAAAAAAGGCTAAATAACTGTCGCCCATATATATATATATATATATATATATATATATACAGGGTGATTCACATCCCACAGGAAAGATTTCAGTTTTGGACTCCTTACCAACATCTAAGAATAAAGTTCCTCATCGAAAATGTCGAGGGTCCAGCCGTTCTGGAGTTACAGAAGGTTTTGTCCTCCCAATCAGAGGGCCGTGTTGTGCCTCGCTCAGTCACGTATTAAGCCTGTAAAACGATCGGTGCCCCCTACATATGAACTTTGACTGTGTAAATTCGACGTACGCGATTTTAAGGTACCTTCTAATGTCAATCGTCGTCTCCGCTCCATAGTTTTCTCTGTCCAGGTCGTCCGATTGGTGATTCTTTTGCCCCACGACTTTTGCTCTGTAGACGATGTTGTCCAGGTAGTCAGACTGACGATTCTCGTCATACAGATCGTTCGCTCTGTAGTTTTCGCTATTTCTGTCATCAGTTTGGTATTTCGCTGGCCCCACGTGTTCAACGCTCTGTAGACGACGTTGTCCAGGTAGTCAGGCTGACGATTTTCGTCATCCAGCTCGTTCTCTTCGTAGTTTTTCCTATTCCGGTCCTGAGTTTAGTAGTTCACGGGTTCCCTGTGTCTAACGCTCTTTGGATGATGTTGTCCAGGGGGTCAGGTTGACCAGGTCGTCTACGAAGCGTTAGACACGTGGGACCAGCGAAATACTAAACTGATGACAAAAATAGCGAAAATTACGGAGCGAACGATCTGTATGACGAGAATCGTCGGTCTGACTACCTGGACAACGCCGTCTACAGAGCGTTAGACACATGGGGCATGGGAGTTACCGAGCTAACGACCGAAATAGGGAAAACTACGGAGAGAACGAGCCGGATCACGAGAATCGCCATTCTGACCACCTGCACAACGTCGTCTACGGAGCAAAAGTCATGAGGCAAGAGAATCACCAACTGGACGACCTGGACGGAGAAAACTACGGAGCGGAGACGACGATTGACATTGGAAGATATCTCAAAATCGCGTACGTCAAATTTACACAGTGAAAGTTCATATGCAGGGGGCACCGTTTATTTTACAGGCTTAATACGTGACTGAGCGAGGCACAACACGGCCCTCTGATTGGGAGGACCAAACCTTCTGTAACCCCAGAACGACTGGACCCTCGACATTTTCGTCAAGGAACTTTATTCTTAGATTTGAGTAAGGAGTCCAGAACTGAAATCTTTCCTGTGGGATGTGAATCACCCTGTATATATATATATATATATATATATATATATATATATATATATATATATATATATATATATATATATATATATATATATATATATATATATATATATATATATATATATATATATATATACACATATATATACACAGGGTGTAACAGAACTCGAGACGAGCATTTTACAGGGTTAATCTTGGTCAAAAATTGAATGGAAATTTCCTTTGCAAATTTAAAAAAAAATGCTTAGATTTTTGCGGAAAATTAATTGAATAATAGCCAATGAGGCACGACCTATAGACGAGTGCCTGTCGGCTGTCGGTGTGACGCGCTTGCTTGTGTGCGTACGTGCCCCCTCGGCTCCGCGATCCCAGCAACAATCCGGTCTCATCCTAAAACATTTGAAATATGAACGAGTGCAAGGATCGTAGAGCCGAGGTGACACCCACGCACACAAGCAGGCGCGTCACACCGACAGGCGCTCGTTCATAGGTCGTGCCTCATTGGCTATTATTCAATTATTTTCACAAAACATCTAGGCATTTTGAGAAAAAATAGCAAAGGAAATTTCGATTCCATTTCTGACCGAGATTGACCCTGTAAAATGCTTGTCTCGAGTTCTGTTACACCCTGTATATATATATGTATTAGGGTGACAGTTATTTTGCCTTTTTTTTGGAAATTTTTCGCTCAGAAGGATTAAACGTTTTCAAATAAATAAAACAAAACGTTCTCCAAGTTCGGAATTTTTATTTTAATATTTGATGGTGCCACTAGGCCCTTGAAATTTACGTTTAAATAACATAGGGTTTTTCGAAGTTTCAATTTTTTTCCCCTCACGTGCGCAATTATTCGTTCAAAAATCTGAAACTCCAGTCAAATGTTTATAATGGAAGCACCTAAAAATGAGAATTTTTTCAGATTTTTTTGAGAATTTTTCTAGCATTTTTTGAGCATTTTCACCGGTATACTGCTGGGGTAAAAATGCTCAAAAAATGCTCGAAAAGTTTTCAAAAAACTCTCAAAAAATTTTCATTTTCAGGTGCTTCCATTGTAAACATTTCATCAATTCGAGGAAATTATTTTATCACATAAATTATGCAAATGATAGTTATTAATATACATATATCGACTTGCATAGGTGATATTATGTTGCAGTGACATATGTATAACAGTTACAGTATCTTTATCAATAACATTTACTTTATTCCCTACATATATTCCGCCTGTACGCAGGTCCGTATGTATGTGAAGCAGATCTCTGTCATTGTCTATCGAATTCTGCGAAAGTTAGTTCTAGAATCTTTCAGAATCTGCTGGAACATTCTTTATCATTCATCATGCGAATTCACAGTCTAGGTGAAAGACTTTGGAATTCGACCCTTCGTAAATGGCCTCGTCGTGTTTTTATAAGTATATTGTTACATAATGTATACCAATTTGTTCGGGGCCTGTAGAGTGATATCTATGGCAGACCCGCGCTCCGCCCCCATCGCAGTGTCGTCACAATCGGATTTATGCGAGCGAGGTTCTACGGTAAGCAAGAGGCCACTCTCTCCGACACGCGACGTCATAGCTAAATTGAGACGCCGCGCCTGTGTTTCCATGCGCGCGCGCGCCCTGGGTTCCGCTACTAACCACGAAGTTTGTTTTTGGCGCGGCGTGTCACGTGTGTTGACTGTTTGGAGCGTTCGAGTTCGTCTGGTGCAGGCTGGAGCATCGCTCATCGTCCGAAACCTTTATTAGAGTAAGTACGTATACTAAATTTGTGAGCTATTCGCTAGATTGTACCTCAGGGTGGTCCGTGTGTTATCTTCAATTTTCAGTCCTGTTTGTACTCAAAAAAAGTGTACGAAACGAAATGAAGTGAAAAAAACTCGTTGAACCCAAATGAGCTCGAATATTATTTAGAAGCTGCTGGTGGAGCTTTTGTTTATCATTTTTCAAAAATCTTTTCCCGGTACCGTTATAATTTGTAACTGGTATTTTGGCCAGTCAATGGGTAATATTGAATTGCACTAAATTACAGGAGTTATTTTATGTCGGGTTTAGTATCACGTACTGAGCATAAAATCGCAAAATCCTGACAGATTCCGATGCCGCGTAAGTCGCCATCTTTACAAAACGCTATCTGCCTATATCTCGGTAGCCATGCACTTCAGGCCAAAAATCATAATAACCATTATTGAAAATCATTAATTTTACATATTTCGTTTGGAAAATTTTTTTTTTTCAAACTTACCATTTACGACTCACAGGTCATTACATCAACTTTTTTTCGATTTCGGCTGAAAACTCTTCAAAATATCAAAATGTTAATAACAACTTTTAAAGTAATCAATTTTCTATCACTTTTGCTTGAAACTTTTTTCTTATAATATTTATACTTAGTCGACGGGACCAGTACAGCTTAGTTTGAGAAATTTGTAGTACTCCAAAATTAATTTATTTGTCAACCAAAGTTTATTCACAAGAAACATCAGAAGGGTGGGGTTCAACTGATATTCGCCGAAGTCTTTGGACTTCTAGGAAATTGAAACAAACCAATTTTCGAATCTTACTGAATAACTTTTGAACCGTGTGAAGATTTTCTTTTTTTTTTTTTTTTGAGTTTCGGAGTTTGTCTTAGATTGAGCTATCGATACTTCATACCCAAAATACGGAAAGATCGACACGTCAACTCAGATCAGTATCATCTGTCCCTTTCGGAACCCTCCCAGTTTTCCACATAGATTATAGTCTCAACCTAAGGATAACTCTCTTCATACAATCGGGCATTCACAAATAAGATACCTTACGCTCGATACACAGGTCTTGAAAATAAAACTTTCGGAGCAGGTGTTGCAATAGTATATAGTGTATCAATGGCGAAAAATAGGCGATTATTGAAGCGCCTTTTCTCCCGTGATGCACACGATATTTTTTGTACAATACCTGCGCCGGAACTTTGCTTTGAAGTGCATGTACAAAAAGCAGAAAGTAGTCTCATTTTCCGCTCTAGGGCGGAATAGTGCACTCCAGAGCGAAAAAAAGTTATTTTCCGCACAGTTCACATGAGCGTAGTAGCATACTTTCGGTGTCGGTTGAACAAAAATATCTTTTAGCTGGTTGGGGTTATACGTTTATCCTTCTAGCTTCATGTTGTATACTTCTTCCTTCTTGCTTCATTTTGTACACTTTTTCGGGTGCCAAGTGCGATTAAAAATTGAAGATTAAAAGTAAGCCACCTAAGAATACTTTTCTGGTCGATCACATAATCAAGCACTATACAATTCGTTTCCCAATCAGAAAATGGGCGAACAAGAGGTGCAGCAGGAATTGGCGATGCTGCGGGAGGTGCGGGAGCAGGCGGAGGCGACTATAGCAGACCTCCTGACGATTCGCGAGGATATAAAGAGAGAAAGAGAAGAGCTGAAGCGAGAGAAGATTGAAAGAGCCGAGCAGGAAAGGGAAAGGCGTGAGAAAGAGGAGCAAGAGAGACAGGAGCGGGAGAAAGAGGAACGGGAGAAAGATGATCGAGAGAGAGAGGAGCTGGAGAAAGAGGAACGAGAGAAAGAGGAGCGAGAGAGAAAGGAGCGGGAGAAAGAGGAACGGGAGAAAGATGATCGAGAGAGAGAGGAGCGGCAGAAAGAGGAGCGAGAGAGAAAGGAGCGGGAGAAAGAGGAACGGGAGAAAGAGCAGCGAGAGAGAAGGGAGCGAGAGCGAAAGGAGTGGGAGAGAAAGGAGCGGGAGAGAAAGGGGCAGGAGAGAAAGGAACAGGAGAGAAAGGAGCGGGAGAAAAAGGACCAGGAGAGAGAGGTGCAGGAGAAAGAAGGGCGGGAGAGAGAGGAGGGGGGGAAAGAGGACCAAGAGAGAGAAGTGAAGGAGAAAGAGGAGCGGGAGAAAGAAAAACGGGAGAGAGAGAGGAGAGACAAAGAGAAGCGGCAGCAAGAACGAGATGAGGTACAGTCGGGCAATTAAGTTCTTGTAGGGTCGAAATTTCGGCTCCAACGTTTCAGCGTCTACGCTGTTGAGCATGCCCCTCGCTCCGCATACCCCGCACCCTGAGCCCATCGGTCGGTCGGTCGGCTATCATTTATCACATATATTCGGAAAGTATTTCTTACTTTACTTTGAGCAGGTATTCTGCCCGATTTGCCTTCACGCCTACCGGCTCGTCAAATATCGTCCGCAAATATACATCTAAGATATTGTCACCTGATTTCAAACTTCTTCATTTTAGTGAGAAAGAGTTGAAATTGAACTCGATTTTGATATTATACAGTATATCCTCATGCAATCAGTTTAAAAAAATTTCATCTAAGGATATGATGACCAACCGAATGAAAGTCGCATTTCAGATTCAGCAGCAGTCTACTAAATTTCTGATTACAGCAAATTCTTAATTTCTTGTAGTTATTATTCTATGTAAGCTTTCTGGTAAATGTATATCCACGATGAATGAAACGATTGAAAATTAAGTTACAGGGAGAAGAATCAAGGTAATATACTCGGTTGGCCGTTTATGAATTTAGATAAAATTTGATATTTTCATTAAATAAAAAACAAATCCAAAATCAGAACTCAATAGTAAATAATGAGAAAAAACAAACCGAACAACAGCAAAATAATATAGATGCATTCAATGAAAAACTGAATAATACAAAAAATAATAAAGAAACATGAAATTTATATCTATTACAAATATGAACAACTAATGAAGTATAATAATATAATAACAACAAAATATTAATGAACTATAAATAAATTATGATAGAGATAATTTGTTACATACATAAATATAATAATATGAAAACTGACAGATTTATGAAAATATAATGATCTATTAAATATATAATTCGACAGCCATATAAATACTAAAGACAGGTAGATCACAAGACATTATATTCATATTCCAAGAACAATTGATCACTCTTTAAGAATATTTGAATATACTACGTGGTTAAAATTATATAAGTAAGAAAATACAACGAAATATCTATTTTAATGAAATCTACAAAACTATCGAAATAATTAAAGATCTTTTATATTCCATTATATAATAAATACATTTATGTAGCCATAAGCGAAATATTATTTTGTCCTACTTTAATAAACTATAATATACATATTTATAACGCGATATATAAATTACATTAACTACTATTCAATATTTTGTTATCTCGCCGTTACTGGCTATTACTCTTTGCATTCGCTGAGGCATCGAGGCAACTAATCTTTGGCAAATTCTCGGCTGATTACGGAGATTTTCCCAAATTTGCATCACATTTGTTTTTTCTCATTATCTACTATTGAGTTCTGATTTTGGATTTGTTTGTTATTTAATGAAAATATGAAATTTTATCTAAATTCATAAACGGCCAACCGAGTATGTTACCTTGATTCTTCTCCCTGTAACTTAATTTTCATTATTTTCATTCATCGTAGATATACATTTACCGGAAAGCTTACATAGAATAATGACTATAAGAAATGAAGAATTTGCTGTAATCAGAAATTTAGTAGACTGCTGCTAAATCTGAAATGCGACTTTCATTCGGTTGGTCATCATATCCTTAGATGAAATTTTTTTAAACTGATTGCATGAGGATATTCTGTATAATATCAAAATCGAGTTCAATTTCAACTCTCTCTCACTAAAATGAAGAAGTTTGAAATCAGTTGACAATATCTTAGATGTATATTTGTGGACGATATTTGACGAGCCGGTAGGCGTGAAGGCAAATCAGGCAGACTACCTGCTCAAAATAAAGTAAGAAATACTTTCCAAATATATGTGATAAATGATAGCCAACCGACCGACCGTAACGCATCGATGGGCTCAGGGTGCGGGGTATGCGGAGCGAGGGGCATGCTCAACAGCGTAGACGCTGAAACGTTGGAGCCGAAATTTCGACCCTACAAGAACTTAATTGCCCGACTGTACATACATATGTTATATTTTAATAAATTTTTAACTCTAAAACTGAAAAAGCCAAGACAATCCGACAAACTGAATAATCCGATATTATACGAACAGACATCCGTGCTTATAGAAATTTTCTTGTTGCCAGTTACTTTACTTCCGGCAAAAATAGAGTACGTTCTGCACCATTGTGAATGATAATATTTTATCCACTTACAGTCAACCGAAAGAAGCCGGTCCACCGCCAGGCAACAGCGTCGGGACGACCGGGATGTAGCGTGAGTATGCGACCAACTGTGAAAATTTTTTTTAGCACGTACACAGCAGTGCATCAATCCGACAGAATTTTATAGGAGCACATTTCTCGACGTAAATACGAGCCAGCTCGGCTCATCCTTCGTACGATACGAAGCTCTGTGTATATTATAAAAATGATTGAATTGGACTCGGATTTCACCCCTAGAATGAGCCCTATTAAAACCCTGTCGACTCACGCATCCTTTAGACCTAGAACATTTTTTGTTGGTTGTTGAGGTTGTGGTTTGCGGGAAGGGACGTATGTACACCGAACAATCATTATTTCAAAAAATGATTGTCCTTCGAGATTCTATGATAGACTTACTGTAAAGATTGCAGTTTCTTATTGAAACATCCTTAACTTCCATTGTATAATAATTCAATAATATTTATAAAAAATGGAGCGCCTGGGACAAAGCAGATTGCTTCTTACAAAATTGTTATCAAAAAGGTTTTTGTTTCACGATATTGCTCTACTATTATTAAAAATTATATCTGTTCTAGGTGGAAGTGGTCCAATCGTCGGTATGGTGGGTGCAGTAGAGGCAGCAGCGACAGGGGCAGTAGCGAGAGAAGCGGCGAAAAGAGGGACAGCGGGAAGAAGGACAGCGGAGAGAACGACGGCGGGAAGAAGGGTGTCAAGGAGAAGGATGATGGGAAGAAGGTCGGCGAGAAGAAAGACGGTGGGAAGGGCGACGGGAAGGTCAAGGGAAGGGGTAGGGGAAGCAGGCGAGGTGGGGGAGGCAGGGACGGCGGGGAAGGCGGGGGTGGGCAGGCCCGATTTTATTTCACTTTTAAATAAATATATATACATAATGATAAAACTTTGAAAATTTAACAAAATATACGTTTTATTTCGTTTTATTGTATTACTCCTTATCACCAACGCTTCTAAAGCAATTACGCTTGGATAACAGTTTTTTGGCAAGTATACAAAATATTTCCGTTCTGTAGTTTATTTATTCATCATAGGAACTCTGCGATGTGGATCTTTCAATATTGACGCTTTCAATTGTTCGTTATACATAGTTTATGGCTTATGCTATAACTTCGTACCACCGAAAAAATCGTTAAAGTTTGTCACATCTGTCGTGTCAAAGTGTACGGAAGATGAAAAAATATTCTAAAATACTTTTAACGAAATCATGCCGCAGATCCGACACACCAGTCTTGGTAAATGATGACAATATAATATAGCTATGTTAGACGTTAGCCTTCTTTCTACTCGTTCGACTGGTATGCTTTTAAAGTACATATTTACGTACTCAGTATATCATCATATTATTACGAACAATCTTCAGATGAAATCACACTGTCTGAAAGGCGGATGTAATACTATAATACCGTCAACTGTTGTGTAGTTAGTGAAAATTAAAAAAGAATAGCGTTTTTCAAGGGCAATTCCATAACGACTGTGAGCCGCGTATTAGATAGGGCTTGTAGTTTCATCTACTTTCGTTCCTATACTCCTTTACCTGAAAATCGAACTAGTATTCTGTCCAAG
Organism: Macrophya alboannulata; assembly: GCA_949628255.1. Taxonomy (NCBI): domain Eukaryota; kingdom Metazoa; phylum Arthropoda; class Insecta; order Hymenoptera; family Tenthredinidae; genus Macrophya; species Macrophya alboannulata. Next base: position 39,260,709 of record OX451206.1, on the reverse strand, counting down.
AAAGTATGATAAAGAAGTATTATTAATAGAAGTAGTCTATTATCAATTTTTCGTTACCTCGCAACCTGCAGAACAAAAATCACTTGTAGTATACATATAGCAGTGTTGATATGAAATAAAAATTGCTCGTGAAAACTTTGAAAAGGGAATTGACTACGTAGACATGGGGAGGTCACAATCAACAGATTGTAAGTGGCAGAATGAAATGCAAAAGTCCTCAACAAAAAAGATTATATTCACCTACACTTTTCTTTGCTATCAGCGCTCAAATTGAATTGTATTGAAAATGTAGCTCTTACACCAATAGGTTATTATTCGTTGTTAGTTATAAAAATTAAGGTGCAGTTTTTTGTCAAGTTGGGAACATAAAACGATTTATTCAATGTTGATCGAGCAACATTTTTGACTCTACCTAGGGTGTCACAGAAAACATTCCGAAACTTTCGCATGGTATATCTTGATCATAAATGGCATCGAAATTCCCTTAGTCGTTTTTTCATTCAGATGCAGAGATTTTCCGTTAGAATTATTCAAATTCCAACCAACGACGCGCGGCCTATGACCGGGCCGTGTGTCACGGGTTGGAATTAGAATAATTATAACGTGAAATCTATGCATCTCAGTAAAAAACGGCTACGGAAATTTCGATCCTATTTATGATGAAGATTTACCATGCGAAAGCCTCGGCATGTTTTCTGTGACACCTTGTATACCAAAAGTTCTTTTAGATGAAGACGTCTGTACTACGGTGATCATTTTCACGTGTGAACGTCAATTATTTGCTACTCACGCAATCACGAGTATTTCCAGGAGACGCCACGAGGAGGCTAATTGACAATGTCTCCCACAAGGTTTTCCTTGCATCGATCTGCTCGGTCACCATCTGAAAGAGATGCGAGACTGCGACGAAACGTTCGATCAACTCCGAAAAGCTGCGAACTGTTGAACAATTGTTCGAGTCGACTGCTCGGTCACCTCCTGAAAGAGATGCGAGACTGCGACGAGACGCTCGATCAACTCCGAAAGGCTGCGAACTGTTGAACAATTGTTCGAGTCGACTGCTCGGTCACCTCCTGAAAGAGATGCGAGACTGCGACGAAACGTTCGCTCAACTCCGAAAAGCTGCGAACTGTTGAACAATTGTTCGAGTCGACTGCTCGGTCACCTCCTGGAAGAGATGCGAGACTGCGACGAAACGTTCGATCAACTCCGAAAAGCTGCGAACTGTTGAACAATTTTTCTAGTCGACTGCTCGGTCACCTCCTGGAAGAGATGCGAGACTGCGACGAAACGTTCGATCAACTCCGAAAAGCTGCGAACTGTTGAACAATTGTTCGAGTCGACTGCTCGGTCACCTCCTGGAAGAGATGCGAGACTGCGACGAAACGTTCGATCAACTCCGAAAAGCTGCGAACTGTTGAACAATTGTTCGAGTCGACTGCTCGGTCACCTCCTGGAAGAGATGCGAGACTGCGACGAAACGTTCGATCAACTCCGAAAAGCTGCGAACTGTTGAACAATTGTTCGAGTCGACTGCTCGGTCACCTCCTGGAAGAGATGCGAGACTGCGACGAAACGTTCGATCAACTCCGAAAAGCTGCGAACTGTTGAACAATTTTTCTAGTCGACTGCTCGGTCACCTCCTGGAAGAGATGCGAGACTGCGACGAAACGTTCGATCAACTCCGAAAAGCTGCGAACTGTTGAACAATTGTTCGAGTCGACTGCTCGGTCACCTCCTGGAAGAGATGCGAGACTGCGACGAAACGTTCGATCAACTCCGAAAAGCTGCGAACTGTTGAACAATTTTTCTAGTCGACTGCTCGGTCACCTCCTGGAAGAGATGCGAGACGGCGACGAAACGTTCGATCAACTCCGAAAAGCTGCGAACTGTTGAACAATTGTTCGAGTCGACTGCTCGGTCACCTCCTGGAAGAGATGCGAGACTGCGACGAAACGTTCGATCAACTCCGAAAAGCTGCGAACTGTTGAACAATTGTTCGAGTCGACTGCTCGGTCACCTTCTGGAAGAGATGCGAGACTGCGACGAAACGTTCGATCAACTCCGAAAAGCTGCGAACTGTTGAACAATTGTTCGAGTCGACTGCTCGGTCACCTCCTGGAAGAGATGCGAGACTGCGACGAAACGTTCGATCAACTCCGAAAAGCTGCGAACTGTTGAACAATTTTTCTAGTCGACTGCTCGGTCACCTCCTGGAAGAGATGCGAGACTGCGACGAAACGTTCGATCAACTCCGAAAAGCTGCGAACTGTTGAACAATTGTTCGAGTCGACTGCTCGGTCACCTCCTGGAAGAGATGCGAGACTGCGACGAAACGTTCGATCAACTCCGAAAAGCTGCGAACTGTTGAACAATTTTTCTAGTCGACTGCTCGGTCACCTCCTGGAAGAGATGCGAGACGGCGACGAAACGTTCGATCAACTCCGAAAAGCTGCGAACTGTTGAACAATTGTTCGAGTCGACTGCTCGGTCACCTTCTGGAAGAGATGCGAGACTGCGACGAAACTTTCGATGAACTCCGGAAAGCTGCGAACTGTTTTATTCTTTATTCAAGGCGAAAGAAAAAAACATTATAATAAAAATTATTCACACAATTATTGGAAAGCTTCACAGTTTATAAACCACAGGTATATTATGCGCTATGAATTACACGCTAGGAAAGCTTGATAATTCTCTGCTCTGTATTATTCCTAGAAAGTGTTTTCTCAGTTTTGTTACGTCCTTCGAGTATGTCGCATGCGAAGGGTTTCCGCCCAAAGCTACTGTTGTAGCGAAAGCTGCTGCGAATACTCCACAGCTGAAATTGTCCGACTGTTTTTGGACGGCTGGAAACACGACATCTTCAGAATTCAAATTCGGGTACCGTAAAGAAATGAACCTCTTTTCTTCGTCTTTCAGTGATTGATACCCATTACAGCCTAAGCTATCATACACAAACAACTGAGGTCCATCGTAATGAATACATCGCCAATGTCTGAATGCGTTGCCACCGATAATGTGAATATCGTGTCTCCTCAACGAAGGTTTGACGAACCGTGGATGTGTTAGCCAAAGCGAAGATGCCGTATCAAATTGGGATGTTTCCTCAATCACTGAGAGAAGCTGATCTACTGATGTATCGTTCAGTAGTGAGTTTTGTGATAATACATCTCTTGTAATATCGTTAAAGTTCACATTCTTATTCACCGATTCTAGAATGTCAATTTCTATTTGGGTTGGACTACCTGCGACATGATCGTTCGATACAACGATCCATGGGATTCCAGGTTCATGTTCTTCTGCGTTATCAGTAGGTGCTGAAGATTGCCTTGTCAGCGGGATGGATACGGTGCTACACGATTGTTGGCTCCGATGCGAAGACTCTTGCTCGTCCGATGACGAAACGACCCAATGATTTCCATGTGCAGGACTGCGTCTCAGTAGCTTCAGCGGTGGAATTTGTGCTTTATTTTTAATTAAACCAATTTGTTCATCTGAGGATGATACAACCCATGACGCTCCATCTTCGGAAGTACGTTTGACTAGTTTCAGAGGCTTTGTTTTCGCTTCCCTCTCTGAAACTGACATTTGCTCGTCCGATGATGTTATGGTCCAAGAATTCGAATCTTTCGGGTGTGTTCTTTTCAGCTTCATGGGTGCGACTGTTGTCGCTACACGAGATTTCCTGTCCTCCGATCCGCTGTCGCTACTTGTCCTTTGCGCTTCCGAAAGTAAACTTCCGTTGTCGTTTTTTGCCGGTGTTGTATCAAAGTCAGACAGTGCTATTGTTTTTATACGCTGTACGCATCTTCCGACTTTGGATGTTGCAACAGACTGGTTTTTCAACTGTCTGGCCTTCAGAACGTATTTTGGTTCCCGAATTGGCATTCTGCGGATGTATTGGCTGTCTATTATTTCGGGCAGCAAGCACTCTTTGTAAAATCGAGTTAGATAGGGCTCCATTCGATCTTTCCAGAACTCATCATCTCGTGATACTTTTACGTACTTTAGTCCCAGTGGTGACCACACGACGAAATAGCACGTATCAGCGCGCGTTACATGCAACTGTCCTTGCACCTGATAATAATAATGATGAGCCGTGTTCATTTTCGACGAATCATTCCTGTCAAAAAACTTGGGTATTTCCGTGACGCGTTGTTCAATCGCATCTTCTGATTGGTAATTTTGTGCAGATCTAGGACATTTTACCTCGTCGATGGCGGTATTATCGATGATGCCATCCGGACTAGCTCCCAAATATTCTAGATTTGGGTCGATGAACAACCCACAAGGCCTAACAGTCACGGAATTTCCCTCCTTTGCTAATTTAGTTTGCAATTCCTCGATGGCTTTGGTTTCATTTGAGCGACCCCAGACCATAGCAGGTGTACTCTTTACTGATGGATAGAGTATCGACTGTACGGTAGCAGAACACGATGTGGTGTCTTGCATCCGACACACTCTGCCGAAATTTGAAGCCGTCAATATCTTTCTCCGCACGGTTTGCCAGAGTGCACTGTCGGCTTGCCCTCTAGTCTGTATTTCAATTTCGGTACGCTTTTCTTGATTCACCAACAGCCGGCTATGATGTAATTCCACGAGATCGTCGTACAGACCATCAGGAATATCCGGCTTAGCTGCGTTGGGGCCATAATTTTTATCCTGTCCCCGTTGTTCCTTGTTTTTATCGCAAGAAAGCGCTCGTGATTCTTTTTGCGATTTCTTCGATAGCGCATTGCGGCGTACTTTACGCTGTCGTCGGGCTTCAAAAACAGTTGCAGTGCTGGGTGGGATTTTTCCCTCACTCTGGTGAAATTTCGTCACAACGTCCTGGGTGTTGTGTTGCAGAACAGAGCCAGCACACCGAGCCTGAAAGGCTCCCCTCTGACCGTTCCTGCTATCAATTTGCATACGATGGCGTTGAAGGATTCTGCAATATTATTCGTCGCGTGATACAATAAACTATCGGCATGTAAACTCAAATATGTGACAGCATCTTCCAACTGCTGGAAAAGTCCTGCTTTTTCGAGGTTCTCGACCACGTTTATTCCTTCGTTAGTAGTCTCTTGGCGACAAAAGCCGTTTAGCTCGTTGCATTTCCTATGATCACCGAAAACGTGACTCGGTGCGTTCAGGACATCGTTCTTCAGAAGATCAACTTTTGTACAACCTGTAGGATCACATTCTACAGTTGTCTGGCGATGCAGTATTGCATGTTCAATAGCAGACCTTAATTCAAGTACGCTACCATTTACTAATTTCTTTTCCCGGGAAATATTGCGACCTTTGGTCTTGGCTACGTCTCTGACTTTTCTTGCCAAGTTGCGTAGCAAGTGGTTTACGCATTCTTTTTTTCCAACGATTATGCCATACTTTGAGTACGGGTCGTTGTCCACTATCGACTTGTAGACATTACTATCTCCGTCTGCTATTAAAGTTTTGTAAATTAGTCCGTGAGTTTCAACGCTTGTCTTGAAACCTTCCAATAGCGCGTCGCTCTCCATTCCTGTGGATGCTTGGTCACGGCCCCAATTCTTAAAACAGACGTGATCTTTTGGCGTAACGTCGCGCCGTGCAGCCCACTCACAAATACAACAGAATTTATTGCGGACGCCAATGAAGATCACTTTCTGGGTATGTTGATCGACGATCGCACCAACACCGGACAGAGAATCATATTTTCCTGTTTTATACGACCGTTTCATCCAACCACAATCAGCTACTACGGTGATAGAAGGAATTTTCATGCCGTCGTGCACAATGAAATCCCCTCTTTCAAGTGTCAGTTTTTTGGCGATCTCGCCAGCCTGCAGCATTTCAGTCATAGCCGCCTTCTCAAAGGCGGCAATCGTCTCCATGTTGTATTTCCTATATGTAGTGCTCGACATGCAGGGAATATTCATGGAGGCAAAGAGTTCCTCCATCTGCGAGAACCCTATTCCCGTAGCGATGGTCCCCGCGACAGCACTTCGATTGATGTCCATCGTTTCGCCATCTGTCCGATCGGTCCAAATACTATCTTCAAAATTGCAGACACGGCACTGAAAGAAGATCTGCGTTTGCAAGCCATAGCGGCGCGATTTTGTTTGTATGACGTCTCGAAATGTACAAACTGACAAAGGATCATGGCTGTCGAATTTAGCATGGATTTGCTCCAGCATGTAAGCAATGTCAACGATGAAACGGCCTTCGATTGCTCCCTCTTCGCCGTTCATGTGTTCACTAAATCTATCTTCCGATTGATCCGAATTTGACGCTTCTTGTAGCTTATTGTCGATCAGACGGTCTGCTTCGACCTTTAAATTTACGTGGGCCATCCGCTTTTCTTGCGGGTGCTTTTCTGCTCTTCTTCGCTGCCATCTATTTATCACAAATGATGAAGCATTATACAGGGTGTTTTTTTTTTAATCGCTCCAGGCCGATATCTCGAAAACTAATCACGATAGAAAAAAATACTTCGGACGAGAATTGTAGGATATCGAAGGGGAAAGAACATAGTGCAGCATCATTTTCAGTAGGTGGTGATGCCAAGGCCGGGGAAAGGTCAGGTTTGTTTTTTTAAATAGAAACCCATATTTTTCATAACGCAATTTTGTTCTACCTGAAAACTCAAACGACTTTTGTATGAAACATTTTTTTGCTAGACATCAATGTTTATTGCTATTCAGCTGAACAACTAGAGATTTTTGAACTTTTCAGAACATTTCACCTCTAAACTATCAAGTTTGGAGAACTATTGTAAGAGACAAAAAGTGCGTAATTTCATGTGAAAATTCTTGGAGAATCATTGCAGAATTTTTCCCAATAACTTTTCATCGCAACCTCTTCAATTGCGTAAAGAAAAATCAAAAATTGTTGAAAAAAATCTGCAATTATTCTACAAGAATCTTTGCATGAAATTACGCACTTTTTGCCTCTTACAATTTTTATCCAAACTTGATAGTTTTGATGTGAAAAGTTCTCAAAAGTTCAAAAATCTCTAGTTGTTCAGCTAAATAGCAAGAAAAATTGACGTCTCACAAAAAAATATTTTATACAAAAGTCGTTTGAGTTTTCAAATAGAACAAAATTGCGTTATGAAAAATATGGGTTTTCATTTAAAAACACAAACCTGACCTTCCTCCGGCCTTGGCATCACCACCTACTGAAAATGATGCTGCACCATGTTCTTTTCCACGCGATACAAGTTTCATCCGAAGTATTTTTTCGTATCGTGATGAGTTCTCGAGATATCGGCCTGGGGCGATTAAAAAAAACACCCTGTATATCCTCATCAGTCCGATGATGATCGATCATTTATTAGTTAATATTTTAGCGGATTCAAATAAGTTGTAACGAATTATTTAATCAACGACAAATTTTCAATAATCAACCCTACGCGATATTGTGGAGTACGAAAATCCCCCAACAGAATTAGAAACTACGGATCATTTAACGCATTTTAAAGATTAGATTATATTCAATCGCCTCTTCCGCCAATTTAATTGTAAGGAAATTAAATGCAATAATACGCTCATCGTCATTGACAAAGAATGAAGAAAAGGATCCATCTTGAAGTCTTCTTAGTTAATTGCCAAAGCTTCGTAAAATAACTTGGTGCAACAACACGATTGTTCCATAGAACACGTCATTTTTTCGAAAACATTTCCCTTGGATGGGGTATCAATCCAGACTTTACCCTACTTATTCTACATTAGAATATTTCTGTAGGATGCGCTATATCTTATACAATTGCACCGAACGTAAATAAGGTACCTGAGTGCGTATACATATGATGTGACATACGTGTCAAGTATATCCGTACCTGTACCTAAGTACTAAAATTCAGGTACGTTTTACAACACTGGACTGATACGATGCACGATATCAAATTGCGATTTGTTGGAAAATGGCTTTGAAGTCTGCGATACAAATATTCACGCGATAGGTGGGATATCTCTCATCCCCCAAAGGCACCTCGGGTGCACAAGCCTTTCACCGAGTACAAAAAAATAGTAATAGTTAGCAAGAAGGAAATGGGGGGGGGGGGGGGGGGGGGTTGGTGAATCGGCCCCTCAAAGATATCTTTATCATAATTTGAGGACATGTAGGTACTGATAAACTACTAACATCCTGACCATTTATTTCTTCTCGGGATTGACTTCACCGACTGATCTAAAAATCTAGCATGTTTTTGAGGCTCACAATAGCTCTTTCGAAAATAAACAACAATTATATAGTTTGATAAGATCCTTAATAAAAAAAAAACAATGTTTTTTCCCCAAATTCTGTTATTATTAAACTATGATACAATAATTTTGGCCTAGATATGAAAATATTTTTTTGTCAAGTCTTATATTCTACCCTGTAACATATATTTTTTCAGATTCTTCAATAATATTTTATGGATAAGTACGTACTATGAAAATACTAAGATCCTGAAAGTATCAGATCTCAATTGGATTTAGAGAAAAAAAAAAAAAAAATACAGAACGTCAAGTAATTTTTTCCCAGGGTTGACTTGACCGATTTATTTGAAAATTTATTAATGCGTTATTGAGGGAGTCAAGAGCTTTTGTAGACACGATGGACAGATTTTTAGCAATAAATTCATGAAAAAAAAATTTTCTCTACAATTTTTGTTTATCACCGTAATACTTTTCGAACGAAATTATGAAACCATTATTTATACATTCCTTATAGATTTCTCAATAACTCAAATGTTCTTTGAAATATTCGCGACGGTACGCCGTCATTAAAAAAAAATGAAAACCATTTTTTACCAGAAAAACTGAACTATTGAACAATGTAAAAAAAAATTATTACAACTTATAATGTATATTTTAATTTATTTTAACTACGGCGTACCATTGCGAATATTTCTAACAAAATACGACTTATCGAGAAATCTATAAGGAACGTCAAAATGATGGTTTTATAGTTTCGCTCAATAAGTATCTCAGTAAAAAAACAAAATTTAAATGTAAAAAAAATATTTTTTATCGTGAATGTATTCAGCTAAAAATCTCTTCATTGTATCCATGAAAGCTCTGTTAAAAAAATATTCGAAGTAGCATTTATACAAAAGTATTGGAATCTATGGACGTTGCCAATTAAATTTGCTCTAAATCAATTTGTAAATGTGACCCAGTCTTAGTTTTTGATAGCTATTCACATTTCAATATACACAGCATGCGTAAAACACACCAACATACAAAAAATTAAGAAAAGAATGAAAATATCAGAGGTAGTGGTACTAGGCGGGCCGGAGGGTATTGAAATTCAAGTTTAACTTATATTTTCCTGTAATTTTTACAAAAATGCCCGCCAAATACAGATAAACCAAGTACCAACCCCGAAAAACAACGGTCGAAAAGTAATTAACTTTTCACGAAAAATTTTGCGTACACCTTCATAGAACTACAGAGTGTCGGAATTTTCTTCTATCACCGGAATATAATTAAAAGAGGAATGAAATCTTTCTGCACGCATTATCATGCATCGTAACAATCCAATACAGAAATACATATCCAGTACTTACCGTCGTCTTGCCAATTGTTTCGATGACAGCCGCCGTTCGAACAAGCGACAGTTTCTTATCTTTGCGTGCGACTTTGCCATCTTTGTAGAGCAGATAAGTGAACACGATAATACTCGATTGTACGGTTCACAAAAATAGTAGTCAAGATTTATAAACTGTCTGACAATTAGGTTCTAACACACAGGTCGAGATTGACATAAGATATGTATTTTACATAAATTCTTTGTTAATCGCTTCACAAATTTAGTCTTTGCGACACGGTGTTGTTTAAATAAGCACGCTTATATAACTGACGAAAAAAACAAAAGCCGATGCCACTCGCGCCACCTACAACATGAGGGCGCAGGACCGACCGACTCATCGCCAGGGACCCGAACGTTGCACGTCGGGCCTAAGTTTGGCTTGCCGAATTGCCGTATGAGCTCGCTCACATAAATCCGATTGTGACGACACTGCGATGGGGGTCTGCCATAGATATCACTCTACAGGCCCCGAACAAATTGGTATACATTATGTAACAATATACTTATAAAAACACGACGAGGCCATTTACGAAGGGTCGAATTCCAAAGTCTTTCACCTAGACTGTGAATTCGCATGATAAATGATAAAGAATGTTCCAGCAGATTCTGAAAGATTCTAGAACTAACTTTCGTAGAATTCGATAGACAATGACAGAGATCTGCTTCACATACATACGGACCTGCGTACAGGCGGAATATATGTAGGGAATAAAGTAAATGTTATTGATAAAGATACTGTAACTGTTATACATATGTCACTGCAACATAATATCACCTATGCAAGTCGATATATGTATATTAATAACTATCATTTGCATAATTTATGTGATAAAATAATTTCCTCGAATTGATGAAATGTTTACAATGGAAGCACCTGAAAATGAAAATTTTTTGAGAGTTTTTTGAGAATTTTTCGAGCATTTTTTGAGCATTTTTACCCCAGCAGTATACCGGTGAAAATGCTCAAAAAATGCTAGAAAAATTCTCAAAAAAATCTGAAAAAATTCTCATTTTTAGGTGCTTCCATTATAAACATTTGACTGGAGTTTCAGATTTTTGAACGAATAATTGCGCACGTGAGGGGAAAAAAATTGAAACTTCGAAAAACCCTATGTTATTTAAACGTAAATTTCAAGGGCCTAGTGGCACCATCAAATATTAAAATAAAAATTCCGAACTTGGAGAACGTTTTGTTTTATTTATTTGAAAACGTTTAATCCTTCTGAGCGAAAAATTTCCAAAAAAAGGCAAAATAACTGTCACCCTAATACATATATATATATACAGGGTGTAACAGAACTCGAGACAAGCATTTTACAGGGTCAATCTCGGTCAGAAATGGAATCGAAATTTCCTTGGCTATTTTTTCTCAAAATGCCTAGATGTTTTGTGAAAATAATTGAATAATAGCCAATGAGGCACGACCTATGAACGAGCGCCTGTCGGTGTGACGCGCCTGCTTGTGTGCGTGGGTGTCACCTCGGCTCTACGATCCTTGCACTCGTTCATATTTCAAATGTTTTAGGATGAGACCGGATTGTTGCTGGGATCGCGGAGCCGAGGGGGCACGTACGCACACAAGCAAGCGCGTCACACCGACAGCCGACAGGCACTCGTCTATAGGTCGTGCCTCATTGGCTATTATTCAATTAATTTTCCGCAAAAATCTAAGCATTTTTTTTTAAATTTGCAAAGGAAATTTCCATTCAATTTTTGACCAAGATTAACCCTGTAAAATGCTCGTCTCGAGTTCTGTTACACCCTGTGTATATACATGTGTAATATATATATATATATATATATATATATATATATATATATATATATATATATATATATATATATATATATATGGGGCTGTCCACGTCAGGACGACACGGCTCCAGACCTCGAAGTTTTTAATTTCATTTTTAATTTCATATGTTGTTACTCTATGTCTGGAGAATCTGTCAAAATTTTCTTGAATTTTTTCAATCAACCCTTTCGGAGCAACGAATTTTTTCATCCTTAAAAAAAGGACCTTTTTTAAAATTCTGAAAAAATTCACAAAAATTCTGTCGATAATATAGAACAACCTCCCACTTCCACAAACGTGGGCAGAATTTTTCTTACATTTTTTTTTTCAATTTTTCTAAAACTTTATTCGAAAAAATGCTTCACCAATGACTTTTATCCTACCAAAAATCTTTCAAATTTACCCCACTCAGATTTTTTGGAGTTCTTGATCTTATATTGTGTTATGTTGGTAAGGAGGTGAGTAGGTGATTTTATGAAAGTCATTTATGAAGCATCTTATGAAATAAAATTTTTGAAAAATGAAAACAAAGAAAATATAAAAAAATTCTGCCCACGTTTCTGAAAGTGGAAGGTTGTTCTACATTAGTAACAGAATTTTTCTGAATTTTTTCAGAATTTTAAAAAAGGTCCTTTTTTTAAGGATGAAAAAATTCATAGCTCCGAAAGGGTTGACTGAAAAAATTCAAAAAAAATTTGACAGCTTCTCCAGACATAGAATGATAACATATGAAATCAAAAATCAAATCGAAAACTTTGAGGTCCGGAGCCGTGTCGTTTTGACGTGGACAGCCCCATGTATATATATATATATATATATATATATATATATATATATATATATATATATATATATATATATATATATATATATATATATATATATATATATATATATATATATATATATATATATATATATATATATATATATATATATATATATATATATATATATATATATATATATATATATATATATATATATATATATATATATATATATATATATATATATATATATATATATATATTGTGACGTTGCAGTTCTACTGCCGTCACAGTAGTACGTAAATAAGAGAAATGCGAGAGAGAGTAAGGATACCGCGACACGTCTGGCGATAACTAAAGCCCTCGGGAAAAATTAGGCGACACACCTACTATCGGGCCGTAAAGTCGGGAGCTCTGAGTTCAAACCTCAATAGCTCTGCTGCAAAAAATCCAAGAGCATCGGGTAAAACATTTTCTGAAACTGTGGAATTTCCCACGTCCAGTCATCGTACGCATATTGTTGTCAAAAATCCGGAAGCAGAAATATCGCTCTACATATGTCAAAAAATGTATGCTTGGCGTACTTTCATCCTCAGCTTAACTTTGACTCGTAGCAGTTCCTTTAATATTAACAATAAAATTTTGAAATAATTCGCACGAAATGCTTCGAAATTGATGAGTGCAACGCCGTTTCGAAAATCGGAATATTTTTAAAATTACAGCAGCTGAAAGTAATGATAGGCAAGGCGGTCATCTCGGACCATGGTTGCGTCAGCCGAATGCGGTAAGGTTGATCATTTAGTAAAAAAAATTATTATTATAAATCCGTGTAAGAATTTGAGAATTTAAAAATTAATATACTGTAAAAGGGATTTTTAGTTTTAATCATTTTTAATTTTTAATCATTTTCTCCTCCACTCTAGTGGGGCGCATCTCGACCGCTACAACAATTGCGCTCGTGAAAATCTGAAAACAATAGAACATCTTTGTTTCTGGTAACGCCACGCTCGTACAGCGCTTGCATTAAATAAAGCAGTTGTATCTCTGCTGTTTACGGCTTCGGTAATACATTTTTGATTAACTTATTGCATTAAATCACAAGTATTCAATCTTCATTGAGCGATTTTCTCCTTCGGTGTCCCTGTACTAATAAACCTTCAGCTAATGGGAAGCTATCTGTAAACAATAGCTACCAAATAAATCAAGTAATATCATTAGAACCGTTCTGGTGATATCAATATTAAACTGTAGCCGCACGACTGGAGCAATGGCATCTATTGTCACTCTTGATGGTACCAAATTCGAAATATGCGATGCAGGATGTGGCGGGGATTGCTTATTCAAATCGTTAGCTCTTGCAGTTAATCAAAGAAGCCACTATTGTATTCGCCAAGAAATTGTACAATATATTGTTAAAAATTGGTCAGAATACTCGTTTTGGATTCTTCACAGTCTGAACATCACAAATAAAAATCAGTATCGTTTATACATGGGCCGATCTGGAGTTTACGGATCCGAAATGGAGTGTCGTGCTGCATCAGAGTTATTTAAAATCAATTTAATCATAGTACGCGTTTTACAAAATGGAGGCTACTACACTCAACGGAATGTCGATTGTAATCATAATTCGACCGTGCATTTATTATTTAACGGTATGAGACATGAAAATGACCGAGATGGTCACTTCCAATTTTTAATTCCGGTTTCAGAAGAAAATTCTAACTCTGACAGTATCATTATTGAAAAGGAGTCATCCAGGGATGCATGTAATACTGAAATTTCTAATGATACGCACGTGATTTCAGCAATAAACGAAATAATCGAAAATACAGAATTGAACGACTCTGAGGGTGTTTCGGTAAGTGATCACATTATGACGGAAAATAATACCGATGCAGAGTCAATTTCGGATTCATCATACATGGATGAATTTCATCCAGCTGCTCAAGAGGTCAAAAAAAGAAAACTTACCCCAAATAATAAAATAACCTGCGTTTCTCGACCGTCTTCTTTTTCCATTGCGATGAAAAATATAATATGGAAAGTGAGAACATTTTTTCAAGCAGAGAAAGACGGAACTGAAGCCCGAAACGTGAATGAAGTGGTAAAAAGAACTTCAGCATGCCTTAAGATTTCGGAAGCTAGCGTAAAACGCGTAACGGTAGAAGCTAAAAACGGGGAATGGAAAATACCGCATCAGAAACAAGGCCGACCTGCAATTGAGTTCGACGATTTTTTTCAAGGAATTGTGAGGCGCAAAATTTTCGATTTTTATATGGAAAAGAGATACCCGACCATAAAGGAGCTACATGAAAAATTGAAACAAGACGTACCGGACCTACCCGAATTTGGCATCACCACACTGAAGAAGCTACTGAAAAAACTCAATTTCAGATTCAAAAAACTTCAAAAGAGACCAATACTAATGGAAAGTCAAGTAATTAGTGGCAAGCGATCTGAGTTCTTGAGATTGATCAAGCATTTTAGAGAAGAGGGATGGAAGGTCTTCTACACTGACGAAACGTGGTGCGGCGCCAACCATTCTCGAAAGCACGGGTGGGTAGAGTGTGTAGATCAAAGTCAACGTGATAATTTCGATCAGTATCGCAACTCAATTCAAGAGATCGGAGGCTTTCGAGGAGGATTTATAACTCCATCTGGTAGTGGTAGACGAGTAATTATTTTACATATTGGTAGCAAAGACGGATTTTTAGAGAACTGCATGACGTGCTTCATAGGAAAGACAGGGAGTACCGACTACCATGATGAAATGAACGCGGCACATTACGAAGAATGGTTCAGAAATGTTTTAAACGTCATACCTGAAAAATCTGTAATCGTAATTGATCAGGCACCTTATCATACGATGCTTGACCCTTTGTACAGAAATCCTACAACAGCCTGGAGAAAACAACAAATTATCGAGTGGATGACACGGAGAAGGGTACCGATTCCGGAACACGCTTCGTCATATGATTCACTGGCGAAAGTTAATCTTTTGAATCACTGTTTACAGTATCGGTATCCAAAAACATACCTTCTTGAAAAAATCGCGAGAGAAGTACGTGGCGACGCCGTAAAGTTATTGTGGCTTCCAGTGGCTCATTGCGAGTTTAACGCAATTGAACTCATATGGGCATACGTAAAAAACAAAGTCGCGAAGAACAATCGTACATTTAAAATCAAGGATGTGCATAATCTATGTACCGAGACTATGAATAATATACCCTCGTCTCTGTGGGCTAATTGCGTCAGGCATGCAGAAACTGTAGAGGCAAAATACAGAGGGACAGAGAGTGCGATTGAAAGGGCAATCGAACCAATAATCATCGATTTAGGTGAAGATACTGATACTGATAGCGACAGTGAAACCAACATTGATAGCGACTGCAGTTACTTTGGAAACTACGACGATGAATAACTTCAATTTAACACGTGATATCAAAAGAAAAATAAAGATACCTAAATAATATAATTTGATGGATGTTTATATCAATAAAAATGATCAGGGACATTAATATTATTCATCATAACAATCGGTCGTGTTATTGATAATAGATAGGACGTATGAGTCGATGCACTAAATGACCCACGACCATGATATGGCAAAAGACTTCGCTGGCCTGTGAAACGAATGGAGATCAAAAAGGCTCTTGTCAGAGCCAAAAAAATGTTCTGCAAAGAATGAATCGCATAATAAATAAATACTTGTCGAATATAATATACATGTAAACCTTTGCATGAATGCGGATTGTATTAGATTTTTATAATATCAATTGCGGATCCGCAGCTCCGTCAGATAGGTATAAGTATCTGAATTTAAAGATTTTCATCGATTATGATTTATTTGTAAATTTTACTATTCAAGTACAGAGCTTCTACCCATAAAAATTTTAAATCTTTCGAACGTTGAATTTTCGGTAAATTTTTCGAACTGTATAAAAGTTCAGGAAGAAACGAGCATACAAAATTGGTTACGGGAAATAAAACAAAACGCTAAAAGTCTGTCATATATATTGTTATTTGGTAAAATCAAATTCACCCTTAATTCAAGATGGCGGCTGAAGCAAAAGGGATAGGGTCCCGAAAATCTGTATATAAACATACTAATGACCTCCCTCCCAATGATTGAAAAATGAAAATTGTGGTATTTTATTGAAGCAATTTTAGCACTTATTTGGTATACAGGTTTGTATAATATTAATGTACATGTATGTGTGTACGGGATGTATACATATACGAGTATAATATCAGCACGAATCTAATTTTTAATTCTCATAAGGATGTATGAGCATTTGTTTCAAATTTCCGTGGCATTGAACTGATCATATGATCAACCTCATCAAGTAGCCACTGGAGTAGCAATAATGTAGGTGGAAAGACGAGTAATGGTCGCGTTGCGCCCCACTCCAGTAGAGGAGAAGATGTTTGAAAATTAAAAATGATTAAAAGTAAAATTCACTTTTACAGTATAATAATTTTAAATTCATAAATTTTTACAGGGATTTATAATAATAATATTTTTTTCTAAATTATCAACCTTACGGCATTCAGCTGACGCAACCATGGTCCGAGATGACCGCCTTGCCTATCATTACTTTCAGCTGCTGTAATTTTAAAAATATTCCGATTTTCGAAACGGCGTTGCACTCATCAATTTCGAAGCATTTCGTGCGAATTATTTCAAAATTTTATTGTTAATATTAAAGGAACTGCTACGAGTCAAAGTTAAGCTGAGGATGAAAGTACGCCAAACATACATTTTTTGACATATGTAGAGCGATATTTCTGCTTCCGGATTTTTGACAACAATATGCGTACGATGACTGGACGTGGGAAATTCCACAGTTTCAGAAAATGTTTTACCCGATGCTCTTGGATTTTTTGCAGCAGAGCTATTGAGGTTTGAACTCAGAGCTCCCGACTTTACGGCCCGATAGTAGGTAGGAATTTATAGAGTTTAACTAATTTGAGGTCATTTTTTGTTAATGTCATCCGATAACTGTGAGAGAGAGAGAGTGAGGAAAAGGTAGACGAAGACTCAAGTACCGCTGCACCACTACCGAGAGGACCCTGAGAACATCAAAACCTCGAGGTACGCAGCCCAGGACATGCACCTTAGAAAGTGCCAAGGGTAGTACCGCTGCAAGAGAGGGAAGGTCGCTGACTCTGGGTAAAACGACGCAGTTGAAGATGAAAAGGGCCTGCATACGGCCTCTCTACCGCTGACGTCTCTTACCGCTACGCACCAAACTGGCAAAACGGCGTATAGGGCTGTACGGTAACAACGTCACAGCCTCCCGTACCGCAAGGAGTAACATCTGCTGATCCTGTTGCTATTATCGACACCAAGGACGGCGTAACGTTACCGCTGAAGGACGAGCCACGTGAGAGTGGGTGAGGATAGCACCCCGCGGAGCTTCTGGTGGACCGAAGAGGGGTCTATCCTGTTGGGGAACCCCTGGGCGTCTATCCTGTTGGGGAACGCTTAGGTGTCTATCCTGTTGGGGAACACCTAAGTCCATCCAGAAGGCTACGGCGCTGTAGACTTCTAGTAAGCTTACCGCTGTAGAGCAAGTCTGAAGGAAGTTAGCAACGCAGGGACGGTAACGCACGTAAGACCAGAGAACGCCTTCCGCCAGGCATCCCGCAAGGAGTTCGGTACCGCTGGATAAGGGAGAGTCCTACACATATGAGGCTCTCGCATCCCGCTACCCCGCACGCGACGGCTGACGAGTCGTCCGTGCGGAACGACGAAACGACGTAGCCAAATTCGAAAATCACCAATCAGCTAATGAGATGCACCTCATAGGTTCCCCACCCCTAGGGTGTAAGGAGCAACGAGAAGACGACCGAGGAACAGGACTAGACTCGTCACTTCTACGTTCAGCTTTGAGCAATCAAGACGTGTCACAGAAAATACCGCTAAATGAAATCTAACGCACTACCGCTCTCTCGCACAATTATTCGCAAAGTTTAAGTAAATTCTATCGCTAAGTATTTGTGTTATTATCGCTAAGTTTCTTAATAATTGTAGTCAGTTAAAATAGTTTAAGTGTGTGCTGCGAGCAGTTATTTTGTAAGGTAAGACCTTTTGTTTCTGTAAGCCACGAACTTGCTGGAAAAAGACCTATAGAATTTTGCAGTTTGTTAGATATCGCTTGTGTAGCGTGAAGCCTTCGGGCCACGTGATTTGTTCATTTTCGTAGTTATTGAGAAACAGGTCAAGAACAGTAATTTCGTGACTGGCTACGGCCATTTTGTCTTGCTAATTTTTGGTAGATTGATTGAATAATTTAGTAGCCTGCTTATAAATATTTGATAGCTTGTTTCTATAATTTTCCGCTTCTCTGATTTCTTGATTTTCTTTGTAATTTTTGGCATGATATAACTTATGTGATTTTCGCTATATTTGACATGTATTTCTGATATCGCTTATATCTCTTATATTACCGCATGGTGTGTCGCTAATTAATTTCCAACCTCCCGAGGGTTGGCTGAACGTAGGAGTCAATAGATTAAGTTGTTTAGTTATAAGCTTTATTTAATTAGTTCCTTCATGTGATAATTTTGGTCAATTTCTGCGTAATTTGCCGCTTCGCTAATAATTTCGAATCTTTATAAATCTAGACCGTTTTCTGATTAAATTTAGTACAATACTTCTGGATTCTTTATATCGCAAAATAATATTTAATACCGCTAGCGTGTCGCCTATAGTAGTTACTTGCTCGAGTATCGTATCGCTCGGTGATACGCAGTCTAAACTGTAGTATAATAGTTTGTATTATATCGCTTCACTCGGCGCTCGCTAGTAAGGTCATGCATTATTTTTCTCTCTAATACCGCTGCGTAGAGAATTAGAATTCTGAGTATCTTGCCTTTGTGGAATATTTATTTTATATTACGCTTCACATTGGTTGCTTTTGAAAATATTATATGTTGTCGCTGAATAGTTTTATACCTTGAAACGTCATAATAAAAGGAATAATAATTCCATTGAAGGATTTATCTGGTGTTCAAAACGTTATTTTATGAAATAGGTGAACCCTCGCACTCTACCATTACCGCTTATTAAAATATCGCTGAGCTAATCGTGCTTTAAGGCCGCCGTTCCGCTTAGTTCTCTTGTAAATCTTCTCTTTGCTAATTAATGTGTATTTGTTATCTTCGATATCTTTGATCGACGCATTTAGCGTCTGGCGCCCAACAAAATTTCTATTTAATAATCTAGTTGTATCTGTTCTGTTTGAGTAATATTATATTTTGGTAAAAATTCGGTAGTGAAAATTAGGAAGGGCGTAGGGCGCGGTGTTAGCCTAGTAACACCGTTGCAATATCAAGAGACTCGGTAGAGTCTCGCGCCTAGTTATATAAAAAAAAAAAAAAAAAATTTTCTATATGCCCTGCGCGAGACTCGACCGAGTCTATATACCCGAACGAGAGCTAAACTGCCTATATGGCAATTTATGATCGTTAATTTCTTCCGCCTCGCTATATATACGGAATTGTAATATTCATCGCAGGTTGTGGCCAAGAAAAGCTTTCATTTGAGCCCTTTCACGATGAAATCGATGAACGGAGAGCTGAGATATGATTATTTAACGTTTTAGAATACCCGTTTTCATCACGAATTTTTGTTCACCTTCTTCAGTCAGATCGCTTGGCACTAAATCTATGCGTATAAACAGTATAGAGTGGCTTTCGCTAGGCTATGTAGAGACCTACCAAGTACGGGCGTCAGTTGTTTGATGGCGCATCGGTTGGCACTAGCGTTGATTGAAGATATTCTATTCGCTAGCATGCTGCCGATTTCAAACGTACGATCAAAAATTAATTGCAAATAAAAATTAAAAAACTTTTGAAGTGAAACTTCATATCGCGCGGTAGACGTAAAATGAAACTCGGATGTAACGAAAATGCGACAGGAAAACTTATTTATGAATATATGTATATATTATACATGGCGTTCCTTGCCAATGACAAGAAAAAATTGTAAATATACCCAGATCGAATTGTGATGAAATGCATTGTATAATATTGTTGTTTATCAATATATAGGGCATTCCTCGCCAATGACAAATAAAAAATTGTTAATATACCCAGATCGAATTGGAATGGAATGCCCCGAATATAAAAATTGTCGTTTGTCAATATATAGAGCGTTCCTCGCCAATGACAAACAAAAAATTGTCAGTGTACCCAGATCGAATTAGAATGAAATGCACTGGATAAAATTGTCGTTTGCCAATATATAGGGCGTTCCTTGTCAATGACAGACAAAAAAATGTTAACATACCCAGATCGAATTGGAATGAAATGCACTGGATAAAATTGTCGTTTGCCAATATATAGGGCGTTCCTTGTCAATGACGAACAAAAAAATGTAAATATACCCAGATCGAATTCGAATGAACTGCACTGTATAAAATTGTCGTTTGTTAATATATAGCGTGTTTCTTGCTAATGACACACACAAAATTGTAAATATACCCAGATTGGATTAGAATGAAATGCACTGTATGAAATACATATCAATATATAGGGCATTCCTCGCCAATGATAAAACAAAATTGTAAATATACCCAGATCGAATTGAAGTTTCACTTCTACCACGCGGAGTCATGTCAAGCATCATTTTTCTTTTTTAAAGTCCGGCGCGAGATTCGACAGTTTCTTTGACCGCAAAGGCAATAAGAGTTAAGCGATAATATTTCCCACAATTTCCCATATCAGATCGTAAAATAATATTGCAGTTTTTATAACTATAGTAAGGGCTGTAGTAATTCTCCAACAATGTCTTCATTTTTCATAACTACAGTATACGGTATCATATCTAATAATTCAGGCTATGATTTATCATGTCGATAAATTCAAATGTTATATAATTCAGCCCACGATGATTTTCAGTGTGGTTAGATATATTTTTTCAAAATACATGGGTGAGCTATTATTATATGATTATAGGTGTTTTCATAAACTACACGGTTAAATAATTATTGCACAGCAGAAGTGGCACGGAATTCGATGTATACCTTCCACATCGAGAGTGGTCGACAATTTACACAATTCATTACGAACAAGAATGATTAATAAATCAAATTCTACAAAAAGTTCTGAAATCCCCATAAAAAGCACCTCTGGTGCAAAAACCTTTCGCCTAGTTATATAAATGTGATACCCACAAAAAATACATTCCCATGCCAAACAAACATAATACAATATTTTACACAAAAATTCCTTCCTCGTAAAAAAAAAGATCCGAAATCAGATGCTACTGCCTAGTATCTATACCTACATCACGTTGACTTTTTCCGAATTGGCAATTAGGTTTTCCATAACATGGTATTGACAGCCTTCTTATCTTGCCACGTAGAACCATAAATATAACGCTAGGCAATTGACGCCTGCATTGGTTCAAACAGAAATAATTAAAAAAAAAATTTTAAATAAAATTTGGAGTACGTGGTACTAGGCGGGCCTTTTGTAGACAAGTAGGAGGAAACGGCAATTGAACCATGTCAATAATCCTAATATAGTGATAGAAAATATTGGCCCGCCTAGTACCACGTACTCCAAATTTTATTTAAAATTTTTTTTTTAATTATTTCTGTTTGAACCAATGCAGGCGTCAATTGCCTAGCGTTATATTTATGGTTCTACGTGGCAAGATAAGAAGGCTGTCAATACCATGTTATGGAAAACCTAATTGCCAATTCGGAAAAAGTCAACGTGATGTAGGTATAGATACTAGGCAGTAGCATCTGATTTCGGATCTTTTTTTTTACGAGGAAGGAATTTTTGTGTAAAATATTGTATTATGTTTGTTTGGCATGGGAATGTATTTTTTGTGGGTATCACATTTATATAACTAGGCGAAAGGTTTTTGCACCAGAGGTGCTTTTTATGGTATATATATATTGTAACGTATCAAGCCTGCTCCGAAGACACTGCGTGCGCAACCTCAAGGAGTAGGGATACGGAGTAAGGGAACAGGTATAAAAATGGCGTAAACGCGCTGCTTCGAGCATTTTCTACCTATCGGAGAAATGACTCAATAAACTCTCTAAACTCGCGAGCATTTTCTACCTGTCGGAGAAATGACTCAATAAACTCTCTAAACTCGCGAGCATTTTCTACCTGTCGGAGAAATGACTCACTAAAACTTTAAATACTCGCTATTCTGCCTGTCGGGGAATAAGCACTTTGCTTTATAACTTAGAACAATTGCTTATTAGTAAAATAGAATTGTTTCGAATCTCATTAAAATCATCATATAACATTTAATAGAAATTCAAGACATCGGTCGAGTCTTAGAATAAAATTAAAGATTACCTACTTATAAACAGCACGGTAGAATCACTTGTCGGGAGTCTAGCCACAACACAAACACAATAAGTCGTTAAAGTCACGAAAATAGAGAAACCAAACCCGTAGAATTAAGTTTCATTTCTGTATTTAAATTTTGTATTTTTATTTTTGTAAAACTCAAATTTTCATCGCATTAAATTTTATGTTAGATAAAATCGTCTAGTTCTGGATTTTTGTCTAACTACTGAAATTTAGCCTTTAACATCTCATCCTTTTAAATCAGGGAAATTGCCAGCCTTAAAGAATTACTGTTTAGCACTGGTAAATCTTTATCCGTGTCTGAATTAGTAAACGTTTCAGGTCTGGAGAACAGGTTCGACTTTTGGAGTCCAACTCTGTCTAATAAGATTTCACTCAGGGCGATAGGCTTGATATTGTATCCAGCTCTATCAAATCAGGGTGCAGGCTTGATTATTCATTAATCCAGCTCTGCGATTGCAGCTCTAGTCGGCAACGATTCGAGTCTGTTAGTTAGGAACTTGGTCAGGTCTTGTAAGCATTGAGCGAGGCTCTGAACAAATTAAATTTTTAATGCAACAACCACGGCCTCTGTCTTATATTAAATTAATTAATTAATCAATTTAATACCAAACGTTGCAATATATATATGTATATATATATATATATATATATATATATATATATATATATATTTGGGCGAGTTATTTAGCCTTTTTTTGAAATTTTTCGCTCCGAGTGGATGAAACGTTCTCAAATAAATAAAAAAAAATGTTCCCGAAGTTCGAAATTTTCATTATAATATTTCATGGTGCCACCGGGCCCTTGAAATTTACGTTTAAATAACGTGGGGTTTGCCGAAGTTTCAATTTTTTTTCACTCACGTCCGCAATTATTCGTTTAAAAATCTGAAACTCTGAAGAAATGTTTACAATGGAAGCACCTGAAAATGAACATTTTTTCAGAATTTTTTGAGCATTTTTACCCCAGCAATATACCGGTGAAAATGCTCAAAAAATGCTCGATGTCAGCTGTCCCGAACTGTGAGTGCGATAGTATACACGAACTTGTATCCTTGTCGCGCTAACGGAGTGAGCCAGGCACATACAATCATATGTAACGAAACCCTGTTGCGACAGTAGGTCAGTGAAAGAGAGAGGGAAGGATCTTACGTCTTTGACGTATCGGGTTTGCCTACGCGCGTTTAGAGGGAGTTTGAGTTGAAAATACGATTCACGCTAACGGTATTCAGTTTATTACAGTTTATTGACAAATACAAAAAAATCAATCGTATAGTCATTTGGATAAGCAGCTGAACAATTCGATGGGTAATTTTATTATAAAACTTATCGTACAATTGCGTGACTTGCTTTTCAAATAAAGCGATTGTCTAACATTAGTTTACAAATTTGAACATTTTTTATGTACCTCAGATAAAACCCTTATTTTCTTATTCAGTTAACTTTTATTAATATGAAACGGTTAAAAACTTTCTATCACGTCGCATTTTGCTACTAAGAATGTCACTTTTCATTCGTCTAACCGTAATTCTCTTCAGTCAATGCCGTGTATGATCGTGAACAACTTCAAAATAGTTCAAATCGTCTGAAATTATGTCCGCAACACGTCACCGCTGGACTTCGACGGCAATTGTGAAATATATGATAAAAAAAGTAATCGGTATCGTGAAGCTTACGTGTTATTCGTTTTTATTATTTGTTCTGCTTGCCATTGTTTTTAAAGTTTGAATTTAATAAATATTTTCTCAATGTGACCTGACAGAATGTTTTCAATATTTTTCCCGTACTTAGCACCCATAAATTTATGAGAAATTACATAATTTGACAAAGGTATAGGTATATAAACCGTGTAAGCCAGTGTAATCATTGTTTATTAGGGTGGTCGTTAAAAATTAAATTCTTTCCGACGCCCAAAACAATCCTTCCTTTCGACGAAAAACTGAGGGGAAAAAACTTTTTTTTGGTTTTCAAAAGTAAGAACACGTGCCGGTGGCCAATTGAAGTTTATTTTTCGATGAAATTGTAGTTTTTTGGAAATATCTCTTACAGAATTTAGTTTTGAGAAAAATTAGTGGGGACAATTTTGTAGGAAATTAAATTCTCTACAAAAAAGGTTTCCATCAATTTTTCCATAAAGTTCATATTTATCAAGATATTCTCATTAGTAAACTTATAAACTTTATTATGTCAGTCATTTTAGCACTAAAAACTTTATTTTTCCGGAAATATGAACAATTTTGTAACTTCTATCTACAATTATTTATTTAAATAGGTCTAGTTAATGACTACGAAATTATATTTAATATTATTTATTTATTTTCAAAACGAAAAAGTGCAAATTTATTTCTCATAAACTGATTTATCAATGATAAATATGAACTTTATGGAAAAATTGATGGAAACCTTTTTTGTAGAGAATTTAATTTCCTACAAAATTGTCCCCACTAATTTTTCTCAAAACTAAATTCTGTAAGAGATATTTCCAAAAAACTACGATTTTATCGGAAAATAAACTTCAATTGGCCACCGGCACGTGTTCTTACTTTTGAAAACCAAAAAAAAGTTTTTTCCCCTCAGTTTTTCGTCGAAAGGAAGGATTTTTTTGGGCGTCGGAAAGAATTTAATTTTTAACGACCACCCTATTGTTTATATTATATGAATCAATTCAGAATGGATGGATTTAGTGAAGAAATCCTCTTCTGCAGTAGAGCAATGTGTTGTTTTTGAATCCTTGCGACTCTCTTTACTGGGGACATAATTCTTCTTTCTAGAACTTGCGTGTCATTTCTTCAGGAGCATGGGCTTTCGTAGAGGAAATCTGGAAGCAAACATACTTTATAAATACGTGTTTGTTTGATTCGTACTGTTGATAATTGTCGCCCGTGCTTTGCAAGGGGTTTGCACATGTTTTCGGTGACGCAGAGAAACAGGACGTACTAAGATATGAGTCTCATCCTTTCTCTAGAATGTTTGATCTGATGTAATTAAAATTTGTAATCACTTGTGCAACGGACTATGGTCATCGTGTGTCTTCAAGACAAAACAGTATGCGCATGCAGATTTATACGTTCCGAAGAGGGTTAGAACGCTTCCCTCGACTGATTTGACATTGAGAGTTCGTCTCAGTAGGCATCCTCGTTGAAGATGGTCGGAACACAATCACATGGTTTTCAAAGCTTGAAAATTTGAGCCAAGGTTCTTCAACCATGATTGTAGTAGCTGTGGCTGGTTTGGAAATCTGAGTAAGGACAAACAATATGATCAATTCTATATACGTATACTGTTCAGCAACACGTCCCGTTCAGACACATTTCTAGATATATCGTTAGCCAAATATAAAAGTCACGTAACTACCAAAATTTTTACGTTTTAAAAATTTGAGCGATAATCAAATAATTATTTTCTGGAGTACGTCATGCTTTTTCCGAACTTTTTTACTTTTTGGTAGTTACGTGATTTTTCTATACAGCTAACAATATGTTTTTTTATAGTAAACTAATGAACCCTAACCTCTACTAAGAGTACATATACATATATTTAATTTTTGATGCTTCTTATATTTTTCATTTATGCATACTAACTGATGAAATGATCTGGCTTTATCAGTCTTCTGTGCTTTTTTACCACAATAACAACATTCCGTAACCATTTTAAAATAATTCCGTATCCCACATGTCTGCATCAGTGACAGGCGCCTATTCACTTGCCGGCATATTGAGCAGAGTTTCTCAGTCGCAAGCAATATCGACCATGATTCAGACCCGGTGGCGCCACTGGCCGCATCAAGGGAGCGGGATCCATATTGCATCTCTCATCGATTGTGCCGCGTGGTAGCCGTATCACCAAAGCAAGATTCGGCGCACGAGCCATCTCGCGGTCGTTGGAGAGAATAAGAAAACATGTGTTTTCGAGTGATTGAGAAAAGACAATTATTACTAATTACGGGAATACAAAATTACTCGTTAATATTGCACGAATCAAAGATGTTTTTAGATGATCGTGTTCGGCATTTCAATCGCAACAGCGCTCTCATTCTCTTTTTCGCGTCAATGATGCGTAGGTTTCAATAATAGTCAAAACAAGTGACACGCCCACACTTTACGATAAATAAAAAAAAAAAATAATTCTATTTCCTTGAATTTTTATGTTAACTTAAACTCATTGCTCGTCAATCATCCACTGCCAAAAGGACAATCCAATAGAGACCCCCGTCTTCGAGATATTCGAAAGAATAAATATGCCGGTAAAAATCGAGTGCTGCCCCCCCCTTAACGTGAAAATTAACACTCAGTCACAGCCAACTCGGCACACTCCACGTTTTTCGTCTATTTTTCGCAGGCTGGCCATCCTCTACTTTTTTTTTTTACCTTTTTTTCGTTCGATTTTTTCCGATGTTCATCGATTTGACCAGAAAATTAAAAAAATAACGCATGGTTAGCCTGCGAAAAACAGACGAAAAACGTGGAGTGTGCCGAGTTGGCTGTGACTGCGTGTTAACTTTCACGTTAACTTCTCTGTATACATATACGGACATGAATAAAAATAGTCTTTATTAATTATGGAACGAATATCACATATTTCGGAGGAAAACTTTTAGTATTTACCTAATTGCAAACGTAAATATTCTAGTTCAACAACAATATTACACTGAGTTTTTTTTTTGGTTTAAATGTCAGTTAAGAGTAATTTGCAAGTACTAGTCCAGTTGTCGTACCTGCTCATAGATACGATTTTGCCATATCAGTAAGTGTCAGCACTTTTCTTATAGTTTTCGACGTTCTGAATCCAATGGTGGAAGAATTTAAGTCGTGAGGAAGGGGTTAAAAAAATTTTTGAACATCGAAATTGCAATATTTCGATAACGACGAGGAAAGTGGAAAAAAGTTTCAGACAAGAGTTGTAGAGAAAAAAAAGCCGCGTAAAAAATAATTTAACTTTTTTTCTCTAAAATCGATAGGTGAGCCAGTGGAATTAGTTTATGATTTTTGATAGCGTTAGACAGAAATGGAGGAGTGGGGTAACAGGCGAGCGCGGAGGAGGCATGGCGGGCCAGTGGTGGGGGTACCCAGGGCCTTGCGCGCTGCCGACATTGCACCGACATTGGGAGAGAAAATCGTCCAAATCAAGTTTTTTCGCTCTCTGACGCTCGATGGAGAGTGTTGCAAGTAAACTCAATCGATTCTGTGACATTGAATTTCGTAGATAAGTTTTGATCAGTTTCAGTTTCGAAAAACTCCGTTCAGCTGATGCAACCGTAACTGGTAGAGTTAGAAATATCAAACATGCTGCGATAACATCAGGAAAACTATTTGAAGCTTGAGTCTTAATCAAAAGCAATTCCGCGACTTCACGCACTGTCGTGATCTTGGACAGTGAATCAGAGAAACAGATTTTTAAGCGCTGCAATTGAGGTCCGATATTCCATGAGATATCTTCCGGATATGCTTCAACGAGTACGGCGGCTTTGTTCATAATATCCTATTCCGACGATCGTAGAACAACAGACGGGTAGGAGCAACTGAAGAACGCAGATAATTCGTGCAGGGCCTTGAAGCGTATTCGCAATTGTGAAATCACAATGTCCAAATTGCGATTGAACACTTCATATTGAAATTGTTTCTCAGGGTCTTCTAAGCGTTCATCTGATTGAAGTTCATCAAACATCCTGCGCGTACGACGAACTCGCTTTTCTGGAAAGCTCGGAATAATCTTCCAGTCTTCAGCTAGCTTCACCGAATCATTCCTCAGTGTGTGCCAATTATTTCTCAAGCTTGAGAACTCTTCGATCAATGACGAAAGCATCTCGACCGGTTTTTGGATGTCTTCTTGTTTTGTTTGGAGCAATTTCGCGAAACGACATCAACTGATCCTAAGATTTTATTTTGGAGAACGGTCAAAATCATTGTAGTAAACTCGCCAAAATATTTTGCCAGTGCTGCAGCTTGCATTTTTTCGTCCGCATTTTTGCCACTGAGCGACAAATATGTCAAGATTTTCATAACATCGAAGTAACGGCTGCGAAGAGAATCTATCGCTTGAATTCGAGATGACCATCTAGTCGGGCAGACTTTCTTCAAAGTTTGTTTCATAGGCCCATCCATCAGTATCGCCCATCGTGTAATTGCACTGAAAAAGACGTACAGCTTTTCCAAGTTGTCGAAAAAATTTCGGACCTCTTGGATGCCTCGAACTGCGTCGTTAATCACAAGGTTCAAGCTATGGGCACAGCAGTGAATGTATCGAGCGGCAGGATTTCTTCGTTCCAGACGTGCTTGAAGTCCGGTGTATACTCCGCTCATATTAGCAGCTCCGTCATACCCTTGACCCCTCAATTTCGATAAATTGGTGAGATTTTCAATGACTTCCACCACAGTGTTCTCCAGGTCACTCGAAGCCTGGCTCTTTACTTCAATAAATCCGACGAAAGATTCTTTCATTTCGAGTTCTATTGGCTTGCCCATATCATTTTTTCTGCATATCACATACCGGAATACGGTGCTGAGCTGGTCAATTTTTGATATATCCTGTGTTGTATCGGTGATGATGGAAAAAAATGTAGCATCTGTTATTTCGGTCTTGATTTGGAAGATTATTTTACTGGCAAGAAGCTCCAGTATCTCGTTTTGAATATCTGGACTGAGGTAATTTAGGGAACCCTTCGGACGTTTCAAAAGTTCCTCCAAAACCGGATCGTAGTGCGCCAAAAGATGTATGATTTCTAAAAAGTTTCCTTTGGCCGTCGTTTCGTCGTCTCGTAATCTGTGAGCACGAAATGAAAGGTCGTTCGTAGCTAGAGTGAGAGTCACGTCAAAGATACGTCGTAGTACCGAACGCCAATAATTAGTTGCATCGTTCAATTGATTCGTCTGTTGAGCATCAATCGTTTTATCGGCCTCCCAGCGATCATATACCTCGCATGATATTGTATGTTGTTGGGATGTTTCGTGTCTTTTAACATTACGAGCTAAGTGAGCCCAATCAGAGGTACCTTTTACAAGACACTGATTTGATGTCGATGAATCAAATAACCAGCACGGTTGGCAATAGCACATGTTCAGCTTTGTCGAATAGCTTAACCAGTGTCGGTTTATTTCCACGGGTAGGTTCTCACTTTTTGTTTTCCTAACATAATGACTGGTATCGAAACCCCTTCCGCGGTTTCGTCCCTCTTTATCCACTGGAAATGGCCCTTTTGGCTGACACGGGCCGATGTGAATGATGCGGCGCTTTTGTTCTGGTGTAAGAATTCCCGTGCAATCTGCCCGATCTGAAGTCTGAATTATCAACGGATTCGGCGCTGCTGCAGACGAAGGGACTGTGATGAGATTATCCGATAGTCCTTGATCCTCGGGTGCTGGAGTTACAGAAGGTAGCATGGATTCATTGTCAGCAACACTTGAACTTGATGAATCTTCGTTATTGACACCTGCCGGAGTAGTGGTAACTTTCGTGAAAAAATTTGACATTTTTGGGACTTTTTTCAATAATTCCTGTTCAGCTTCGCGTTTTTCACTCGTTCGTTTTCGATTTTCTGCGCCACTTGCCTTTTTCTTACGCCAGTTTGATTCGCACATTGTGATGTAGATTCTAATCTATGATATCAGTTTCTACACTCCGGGACTCACTACAAGGGGGTTCCCCGACCCGTTTCGACGTGGCGCCATCTGTTACTTAGGTTGTTTCGTTGTAGTCGAGATTCGAGGATTCGCCGCCCGATGAAGTTAGAATCGACCGTAACTGTTCTGGCCGACAGCCAAGTCTTTCGATTTTACATAGTAGATTATTTTTTAAAGGTGCCGTAAAGCGGCGTTCATTGGGGCGATAAATACGAGTTTCGATGTATGCGGCACGAAAAAATCAGTGCATAATTAAAAAAAAAAAAGAAAGAAATTGGACAGCGCGGCGCCCCCCTGGGGCTAGCGCCTGGAGCAGGTTGCTCCCTCCGCTCCCCGTAGCTACGCCACTGCTTTTAACTATTCCTCTATTAAGTAGATCTGTGATCAGTGTCTTAACTACGATTGCTTCTTTCGGAGAAAAAGAAGGTTCCCTTGGAGGAATTGGTTGAAAAGGTTTATGAGTGAATGGGATTCTATAACCTTTAACTATTGACAGTACAAAGGGGTCAGAGGTGAGCTCTTTCCATTTTTCTAAAAATTCTCTTAACCTTCCTGCGATTCTTACTTCTAGCGTGTTGCTTGGCGGTTGTATCGCTGTTTCTGCCCTCCCCGGTGCGAGCTGCGGTTGTGAGACTGGTTGCTCTGGCTGCGCTGGTTGAATGGTTTCCTGGGAGAGCCCTGGGAGTTTAAAGGATTCACAAAACTAAAACGTGATCCGCTATATCTTTTCGATGCTGACGAGTATTCAATTTTCTTTCCCTTTGCAAGGGATTTTGACGATTTCTCAACACTCTGTGCTGCTTTAAGTTTGTCAGCAAAGTCTGCGCCAAAAAGGAAATTGTTCACATTACTACCCTCGGCCGTTTTCTTCACGATCAGGTTCAAGGCCGTAGAAATCAGGTAACGTCTGGATAAGGACATGTAGTAGTGCAGGTCGGTCATAATTCGAGATGCGTCACTCAGGGGAGAAATCAGATTTGCTGACGTCTCATCAGCCTGAGGCACAGAAATTTTCTTTTCGAAAAGCTTTGTTAGGGCAACCCCAACTGCCGCTACCGCTGCACCAAACTGGTTTGAAGAGACAGCCATAGAAAAGTCCTTCCTAATGACAGCTGAGGTTAATGCTGACTTAATCTCTGGATTGAGAGCTGGGGCCTTTATCAATCCTGGTCCTGCGGTGACAGCCTACTTTGTCCAGGTCTGTCAACCGAATCTGGTCTACGTGATCGACGCTCGGCATCACTTTTGGGAGACCGGCTATACCGCGCTGCGTGATTATGTGACGGTCGCTTATCAGACCTTGCAAATCGACGCGTGGACTTATGGCGGCCTTTACGCTTCACGAGATGGCGGCCATGACGTTTTTTCTTCTTGTAGCCTACACACTTTGCGTAAGAGTTTTTCCTCAAAATTAGATGAGTGTGACCGTTCTCGCTTGCGACGATGAGGACTTTCCGCTCGTGAGCTCATTTTGCGTATAAATGATGCACGTTTAATAAAGTGAAACGTGTTTATAGATGTCTTTATGGGTGTCGTATTTTTCTCCTGTTAACAGGACCGCACAGAAAAACGTAATGATGATGATGTGGCGTGAGGGAATAGGGGAAGTGACGTGTAGAAGGTAAAGGGCGCTAGGAATTTCCTTATTTTAAATAGTCTGTGGCAGGACCAATCAGTAACGACGTTACTACCATTTGCTTCAGAGGACGAGACGACGAAATATAATTATGTAGCTGTCCACCGAGTTTTGCTGGCCCGGGTGATAAGTGGCGACTCTTAGTGTACTATTCTTGCGTCGGAGCATTATATTCTAGGCGCCACTTACCTCCCGGTCCAGCGAAACTCGGCGGACAGCTACATAATAATGGCCGCCGAGGAAATTGACATTTGACAAATCTAAAAACGGTATTGTAGCTCTATTCTCGCATGAAACGAACATATTCTCGGACGTATGTGTTCGGAATTGAAATAGAATCGCCGCTACGCATTTTATTTTTACGTTTTCGACGCCTGGGACCGGATAATAATCGGAATGTGTCACCCCCACCCCTTTTTCGGCAAAAAGGAGGTGCGCGACTAGGAATGGGCCTTAATCATCGATGCCGAGCGTTCAGCCGATTCTGTGTATGATAAATTTCGTCAGGTTATGGATGTTTAATCGATGATACAGAGTCACTATTTCTCTAAACGGCGACGAATGTTATCGATCGAAGATTCCCAGATAACAATCGTGCGATGCACGTTACCCGCACGGCATGAGTCTCAGGTCATGCGTGCGAGAACGCACCGTTTTTGCCAGCACTATGTGATGGGCACATGGGAGTGTGCTTTATGAGTCGCATTTTGCCATCACATGTACTATCACATAATGCCGGAACAATGCGACGCATATCGTGTCGACATCGTGAGGATGATTGTCAAATTTGCGCTTTACGCAATAACCACCAGGTGGTGACCAGACTGAATTTCTCTCGCTATGAGAGTGCCTCCACGATTTGGTATCCTCGAGCCATGAGCCACTTCATCATATTTTACTATTCCATGACGCCTCAAATTCACTGCACCGTGGATGAATGAGTAGATTATGATTTAATAATTCGCTGAATAAAAGTTCTTCAAACATATATTGGGTTCCATTTAGTCCAGAAAAATTATTTGATAGGCTCAAATCACATTCAGGACTTGCTAGCGATATGCGTCGCATTTGAATCTCACGCACGACATGCGAGCAATATGCATCTCCATTGATGACGCAAATGCTTGTTCAGGTGAGAGCACACGGTGCGGGTAAATCCGCACTCGTGCGGGTGTATACGCCATCACTGTGCAGACATTTTGTTATCTGGGTTTGATTTTACCAATCGCCACCTATAGGGATTTTTGGATACCTTGTCGGTAACGCCGAGATTTCTTTTTCATTACCGAATACACTATTCTTTTAAGATATACTAAACTCATTCGCTCCGAAATAGAAGACAAACATTTTTATTTATTTATGTTATGCTATTGTAAAATGTTATTTATAATGTTAAACATGTATAATGTTATTTATTTATTTATTTATTTGGTCCGAGTACCCGTAAATCACTACTTTCTCGCGAAAAGCCCGCGCTACAACTTCAAAAATGGCGGAGTTCTGAATTTTCCAAAAAACGCAGATTTTTTCGGTTTTTCCGGATTTTCTCCGTTAATATTAATCCGATCAAGGGCTCATTTTTTTCGTCTTTTTAATCTCTACAATTCGTCTATGCAGAGCACCCAGATTGCTCCATCGGTTCAGCCTTTACAAGCGAAAAACGAAAAAAAAAAACGTTTTTTTCATGTTTTTTGTTTATAACAAATTAACCGCCCATATTTGCGAGTCGAAAACATAACACTATACATCTATGGACTGTCTTTTGTGCGATGGCACTCGCGGGATCCTGCTAAAATTTTTGGCCGGAAATCACTCATTTTCTGCTGTATTGCCTGGTCTATCCTTCGTTTGGTCGCACCTCCAAAAAACAGTCGACACATCCCCGGCAATGAGACTCATCTCTCACCGGCCCTCCTTTAAATATTGTTTGATGGACTAATATTTTCCGAAATCTTTCTCTCTGTGAGCTGTAATTAGTGATATTAAGGGGGTATCTAAGTCTCAAAAATTATTTTTCATTGATTTTCGGTTATTGGTATATTAATGTTGCGGGGGGTTCTTGATCATTATTTTGGTGGCTGGCGGAGTCCGAAATTCGCAAAATTGACTGAGTTATGAGCAGATATGTGCAGTAGGGTGTCCGTTATTTACCAAGTTGGCTGTTTTCACTTGGGTATCGTTTAAATTGTTAGTTTATAGCCTAAAAACAATGTTTAAAAAAAAAAAAAAATTTCGATGCCGCCTAACCCTGCCTAAATGACGACACTTTTCCCATTCATTTAACATGGAGTTTTTGCACTTCTTGGAAATTAATTTTTTTCTTATTATATTCAATAACTTACCAAATATTGTCGATTCTGCTTCTATTATGATCCCTTTTGATGAAGAAATTTTGATATTGGCGTCAAAAATTTATCCTGTAAATTTTGATAAGGTCAAAATTCATTTCACTATCATATTTGTTGAAAAAAATATTTTTGTGTATTTTTGATAAAAATTAGTATTTTTGGGATTCGAGAAATACCCAAAAAATTTTCTCAGAAAGTTGATTCAAATGAATGAATGAATGAATTTTTTCAGAATTTTTGGATAACATTTTTTGAGTTTTTCCAAGTGCCAATTTCTTTCTACGAACCTCCGTATGTCAAATGTATAAGATCGTACAAGAAAATTCATGAGATAAAAAAGTTGCAGTTTTGAATCAACTTTTTGAAGAAATTTTTTGGGCATTTCTCGAATGCCAAAAACACTAATTTTTATCAAAACTACACAAGAATATTTTTTTCAACCAATATGTTACTAATGATAATGAAATGAATTTTGACCTTATCAAAATTCACAGAATGAATTTTTGACGCCAATATCAAAATTTCTTTATCCAAAGGGATCATAATAGAAGCAGAATCAACAATATTTGGTAAGTTATTGAATATAATAAACAAGAAAAAAATTAATTTCCAAAAAGTGCAAAAACTCCATGTTAAATGAATGGGAAAAGTATTGTCATTTAGGCAGGGTTGGGCGGCATGGAAATTTTTTTTTTTTTTTTTCAAAATTGCTTTTAGGCTATAAACTAACAATTAAAACGATACCCAAGTGAAAACAGCCATCTTGGTAAATAACGGACACCCTAATATACAGTAATGTTCAATGATGGAGTCCGCAGCGGCTCACTATTTTTTTGGACCAAAAGTAAAACAAGTTTACAATCTTGCAATAATTTCATCTGCCTATGCTCAACGAAGCAGTAGCCAACAGACAACTGAACCCAATTGTTTGTTGGCTACTGTTTCGTTGGGCATGGCCACATGAAATTCGCAAGATTGTAAACTTGTTTTAGTTTTGGTCCGCAAAAATAGTGAGCCACTGCGGACTCCATCAATGAACATTACTGTACAAAGCTGCACCCGCCGCTACACCGCAACTCGCGAGCTCCTCGGGGGCAATGATTGGGCTCATCTGTTTTTTAATGAAAAACTTGTCATGCAACGTATCATTTGTTCCGTGCGAGCGTTTAAAATGATAAAAAACTAAAACCGGGTGTCAAAAAAGTTTGACTGGAGATGTCGAGGTATTTATCTATCAAAACTACTGAAACTTTGAGGCTCGTTTTCTCGTAACCACCTTTTTCAAAACTGCGACCACAATACCTCCAGAACGGTTCATCCGATCGACCCGAAATTGTAATGTAGTTTCATGTTATTATGATCTAGGCTTCTAGCGACAGATTTTTGATCCGTCGTTCCGTTTCTGAAATACACGCCGAAACGTTATCTGAAATCAAGGAAGCGGACTTTTCTCAGTAAAAAAATGCATAACTTTGCCGAATTTCAGTTTATCCAAAATCTGTCGCATAGGAGCCTGAAGGGTACCTTTATCAACAAAACAATCCCAAACTTTTTATTTTTAAATATTCCGTTCGGCCAGGATCGTGGTCGCAGATTTCGGCACAGTTTTTTGCCGACCATCACTTCAGTAGCTGCAACGGCCACAATTTTGATGCTACAGTGACCATTTTTTTTTCAAATTGAAGCTGAAATTGTGCACTTTGAAACCGTATTTTTTATATTTGTGTCCGTACATGTCCCTCAATGCTATACCGTTATGAAGTCTTAACGTTTTATAGAGCTTGAGACTTAGATACCCCCTTAATAGGTTGTATTTAATTGATTCTTGATTCTGCTTCAAAGGAGAAGGAATTGATTAATTACATTATTGTGTGTCTTACGTTTTCCAAAAACAGCTTCGGCAAAACACCTCACTGCCGGCCCCATCGCTGTATGCCGTTCCTCAGCCACATAAATATTTCTTCTCGAAATTAGAAAATCCGCGAAGTTCTCTCAACTAAGTAAAGAACTAGGATCCCACCATTCTCTTGGATTAGCACCATTTCCTAAAAAATGCCATGGTCAATGTAGCCCCGGACATGATTGCTTTCGCGTCTTGTCGTTGTTGATTAATAAACAAGTGAATCCTTCTTCTTCTTAGTTACCATAACTGAGCTAACTTTCACGCTTTGGTGACGTGCTTTCTCCTGTATGAGTATTTCATTTGTTTTTCCATTTAAATAGATCCGAACGAATTTTTGTTTTTCATTTCACATATTAGTTTTGAGTAACTAATTTTCAACAAGATTTTCAGATTTTCAATAGGAGCGATTTATTAATCTGTGGGGGAGAAGACGGAAATTCCATCCTGACCTTATCCATCCTTTTTCCGGCTTCCTCAGATAAGATTGTTCCAATTTTATTTTCTTAAAAAAAAAAAAAAAAAAAAAAAAACTATTAATTCGAATGATTTTGATTTTAACGACATTTGTTATAAAGTGTCACTTCATATACCTTTCGAAAATTGGATACCTTTTTGAAAAAGGATTTTCCTTGAGTTTTACACGTGAAACTCACATTTATTTCCCAATCTAGGTCGTTTTATTACTGACTTTTCAAAAGGCTTCGAATAGGACGGATTTGGGATCATGGAATGACTTCCTTCTTGAGCTCCTGTCCCACATACCATCCTGTCGCCTCATTTTGCAGAATCTTACCACCTCACCGCTCACCGCTCGCAACTCACATCCTGATCCTGCATCTTCCTGAGATGTTCTTTCGAAAACAATTACTCCGAAGAACATTTTTATACGAAAAACTCACATTTTGATAATTTCAATGCTCAACTATCTTTCCAAGGTCTTTTAGTGTGGTTTTTTCCCTTGGCAGAATAAGGCAAATGCCGGATAGCTTATGGGAAAGTATCAAATCTTTAACTTAACTTACCACACAGGCTTTCCCAATCAGAGCACCTACACACAATTTGACTACTAGACATTTGTATTTTTACCGACTAAAAATTTTATTTTCACTTTAGACTTCCAGTTTTTAAGAGTTGGGTCGACTCTTTTCCTGGGGGGGGGGGGGGGGGGGGGTAGTGTTACGAAAGTGGTATCACCCCTCATATGTAGTTCACATATGATCTAGTAGTCATTTTAAATAGAAGATGTTCACAAATATCATTTTTCTACCGTTGCTAATCTCAACGATATTATTGTAATAACAGTCTTGTTTCAGTCTTCGAACTAAACAGACCTTTGCCAGAATATAACCATATTTCATTTGATTCCTTAATTCAATCTCTGAGTCACTTTATTTCTCTCGAGAACCCACTTATTTAACGTTACGATACCATATCGTAAGAATATTGTACTTAGAATAATGGAGGAAATTCCAAATCAGACACTTTTAAATGATAGTAAGACAAATGATATGATTTTATTCAAATAATAGACAGGTTATTTTTATACGACGAACAAATATTCTTATTATTTCTACGAAATCTCAATCCTAGTGTGTATGAGAGTGTGATTATTGTATGTGTTATTTTATTAAACCCTTTCCCTACTATCGTGAGATGTGATTTTCTGGAATCTAATTTTAAGGTTAAAACACCTCAACGATCATACCGAATACCGTGA
>OX451206.1:39203035-39220535 GCA_949628255.1 Macrophya alboannulata | reverse complement strand
TTTCCATCCATTCTCGCTCACATTTGACCTCGACATTTTTTTTTCGCTTAATTTCTTAATACGTTGTAGTACTATGATAAAAGATCGTCTATGATTTTTTTTTCATTTTTCAGCGAACGATTTTTTTTTTTTAATAAATAATAACACCTACGAATAAAATATATCCTTCGAAAATTTTGAAAAAATTCACCTATATTCTACGTCCAAAACTTGAATTTTTATGACCCATCTGATCGTGAACGGTGGAGATTTTCTATTTTTGTTTTCCCAGTAAAATGTGTTAATTCAGCGTTATTTTCACAAAATCCGCGTGGTAATTGTCAGACGTGTGGACAATTGAACATAGGCGCAGTTCTGCTGCCATAGAGCGGACACAATTACTATGAAACTTTTGACAGATAATTCTCGGGGCAGAATTTGCCCCGTGATCGAGGGGCACCCCACGTTTATGTAACCGGGCATAATAGAATCAACTGACTCTAAATCAAGGAACGTCTTGTATCGAACTGGAAATACATATGGCCGAAACCATACTCCGTGTCTCCTCAACACGTCTCAAAAGTGTCAGGACTTGCTATATTGCAATAGACTGGTCAGAGAGCCAAAGCAAGCCAACGTGCTACGACGACAACAGTGAGTTCTAGTGGAGTTATCTCTGTTTAAACAGGGCTGAGAGCCCGACATATAAGCGAATACAAATATTACATTGGTAGCGAGAGAGCTTGGCGTTGGGCCTCATCCGTGGTTAGCCGACAGGGTTCACAGGCGCGCCCACAGATGGCGGGCGTGCGCGCCAAACTTACCGACCAACGTGCGTAGAGCGCGCGATGGCTCGTGGTATTTAAATTTAAATGAATCGAATGAATAATATTGTATTAATTTCGTGACCGTTACAAGCTAGCGAAAGGTTATAAATAAATGTAGGATACAGTGTAAGAATAAAAAATAAGAACAAAAAATAAAAGTAGAAATAAAAATATAACAACAAAAGTGCGAAAAAGAAACGGCAACAGACACGCACTTAACTTAACAAATAGTAAACTAGACTAAAGTTCGCGAGTACATAATTTAGCGTGTCGTGAGAGTGTACATAAGAACCCATGAAAATAGAAATCACTAACCAGAAAACAATAAGAATAGACAGTAAGAAAGAAATTAAGATAAGATAAAAATGAGTAAAAATAAGTATAAATACAGACAAAAGATGAAAGATGAACGACTGACAAAATAGGGAGCGGCATACCCCAGATCCAGTAGCAAGTAGAGCCGAAACAATCAATGGCGCGGGTCACGAGATTGGCTAATAACGTGACAGCTAGAAGTATGACATATTGACTTAAACATGACCCATGTCAGGTTTATAGTCTGGATCTAGGAGCATCCGCTAACCTCTTTCTTTCAGACATCAACAAATGATCGCGCAACCTAAATTTGAATACTTCCAATGAGGATGCCGACTTATTCGATGCTGGAAGGCTGTCCCAGAGGTAAATAGCCGATAGAGTGAATGAATTTCGATAGGTGACTGTGCGATGAAGAGGAATATGAAATGATGAGGCAGGATCATCCCCTAACAGACGAGCAGAGCAACGCAACGTGGGATCCGATTCAGA
The DNA here is from genome assembly GCA_949628255.1 of Macrophya alboannulata. Taxonomy (NCBI): domain Eukaryota; kingdom Metazoa; phylum Arthropoda; class Insecta; order Hymenoptera; family Tenthredinidae; genus Macrophya; species Macrophya alboannulata. Next base: position 39,218,922 of record OX451206.1, on the reverse strand, counting down.
AAAAAAACTCACGTAAATACGAAGGAGCCGACGACTCAAGAATTCGGTAAAAGACCGAGCCCAAAAAGTAGAGGCGCCGATCAGCAACAGTCAACCAACCCAGTCTCCGACGGTACGGAGTGATATGAACGTCACGCTTTAGGCCGAAAATGAACCGGATACCACTGTCAACTAAACGTTGCAGCTTAACATTAAGATAGTCAGAGGGATCATGATAAACCACACTGCAATAATCGACATGAGGAAACACAAGTGCAACAACAAGAGTTGTTTTCACCTGCTTCGAAAGAGAATTAATATGCAACTTTAGCTTGTGCAACGTGGCATAGACCCTACGCAAAACCTGCGCAACATGGCTATTCCATGAAAGATGTGCAGCCAAATAGACACGTAAGTTACGCACAGTGTCAACATACGGCACGGTCAAATCGTTGATCACAATCTGAGGCAGGTCTGACTGCCTAAGACGATGCACGAAGGCAGAGCTAGCCAATATCATCGCCTGTGTCTTGCCGACGTTAAGCTTCAAACCACCGAAACAGCAGTCGCATCACTATTTACTAGACTTATGGCCTCGCGTAGATCATCAGGCGGTACATGCATATAGATTTGCAGGTCATCAGCAAATATGATATGACTAGTGTGCTTTAATACTTGGCCAATATCATTAATAAAGAGACTGAACAGGAGAGGTCCAAGAACAGACCCCTGAGGAACACCCGAGCAATAAGAGATTGATTGATTGATTGATTGATTGATTGATTGATTGATTGATTCTATTATGCCCTAGACAACATAGGGGCAAATTTGGAAACAAGTATATAACAATATTCAACACTAAACCAACTAATTGCAACAAGAATTAGTGCTTAAATAAATCAGAGATAGAAGATAGCAGATAGTACAAGATTAACCAGAAGGTAGAGGTAAGCAGAGTTAAATAGCCGATATATAATCAGTAGCGCAAGAAATACATCCATACGTTAATATAAAAATAAAATAAAATATTAAGAAAAATTGGTATAAAAAATGGAAATGAAAATGAAAGTAAACATAAAAATGAAAATAAAATAAAAATGAAAATAAAAATAGAAATAAAATACATAATATACAAATTAGAGATATCACCTGGAGAAAGGTACATACAAGCAGGTAATAAAAGGCGTATGAGGTAGTGAAATAAAATAGAATAAAATAAAGCGTACTAAAGAATTAAATAATTGCAATGATTGATTGAGACAAAAGTAAGAAAAATAAAAGTAACAGAATGTAGATATAAAATACAGGCAGGCTAGTAGAATAGGCTAAATATGATACACTCTGATCTTATGAGAGACTGATTGATTGATTGATTTATTGAATATTATGCCTTGGGAACCTTTAGGCAAATGGGGACCCACAATGAATGTACAAAATAAAAGCAAATACAGAAAAATAAAAAAGATACAATATATAGTAGAAGTAATGAGTTGTGGTGATAATCATAGAATAGCATGGATCAGATAGAAGCAGTGCCAGAGACTAGTAAAATGACTTAAGATAGGTGGAACAAGCTACAACGCACAAGAAATAAAATAATACATGGGGATAAAATAGAGTAAATTAGCTTGATAATAGCACCGGGACGCAAAAGCATAAATGAAAAATACGTAAAATGACAATACAAAACAGAGAAAAGAAAATATAAAAATACAATGGTATATAAGGTAATGACACAGAGTAAAATAATTAGCGGGCACTAAAAGAGCGACTAGCAACAATATAAAGATACGATATTAAAAGGTATGTAAAAATAGTATAAAAATGAAAATAATATAAGAATTACATAATATAACAGAAATAATATAAATGTAAAAGAAATACATTATATGACATATGATAGTGTGTGTATTCCTTTCACAAACTGTATCGCGCATGCCTGTTACTGCAAGAGACTAAGCGGAAGGAGAGAATAAAGATAGAAGGAGATAAACCACGTGCTGTAATAAAATTGATAATTGTTAGTCGCAGATATTTACGGAATAATAGCTTTTAATGTCGTTTCTTGTTTTACAGGTAAGCGTACGCAGTAGATGAAATGTTTGTAAATAATTAAATAATAAATAACTTGTTTTACAGTGAAACATCATAGGGTTATTATATTCTAACCAAATTGATATAAAGAAATCAACATATTATAAAACGACATTTTGTCAGCTATAAAAGTAGAAGAACAAATAACAAAGAGAAAATGGACAAACTATGTTTTACGTTCGTAGTAAAGGCGAAACCAGACGATCCAAAGACAAGCATATACGCCATAACCTCAATCTCTACTCCAGCCGGCCAAACCTATATTGTGCCAGACGAATTGCAACCTTTAAACCTACATAAAGAGGTTTTAAAATGTGATATTATCACCAAAGTGAAAAATTCTTTGAAAAGAAGACATGAAAAAAGAGAAGTTTGGATCACCTTAACAGAGGAATTGACAGAAAGTTATATAGATGAAGATAATATTCAGTTTGACGGATTTTTACTGGAAAAAGTCGAAGAAAAAAAAGGAAGTACAAGTGCAGATGAAAACCTGATAAAAATACTGGAATCCTTGAAAATAAAAGAAGACAAACAAATACATAAAAATAAATTGAAGCTAATAGAGAAGTTCGTATTGGGAAAATTTTCAGAAAAAATCACAAACGTTCATCAGTGGTTAGAAAATTTTGAAAGTGAATGTACCAGATTAGAAATTACTACAGATGTGGATAAAATTGAAATGTTAAGATTATTGATGGAAGAGTCTGCTATGGATTGGTATAATTCTATGATAATAAAAAACTCAATAAACTCAATAAGCACCAGGAAAGAAAGTTTGTGTGAAACATTTTCAAATAAAGGATGGTCGCCAATTAGATACGCGTTTAATTACAGATATAAACAGGGATCAATGCTAGAATACGCTCTAAAAAAAGAAAGACTATTATTAGAAATAAACAAACTAATAGATACACAAACACTTATTAATCTCGTCGCCACAGGACTGCCAAACTACATAGCAGATAAAATAGATAGAGAAAAGATAAAAACAACGAATGATTTGTTCAACGATATCAGAGGCCTGGAACATATGATAAAAAAAAAACAAATTCAAAAGAAAAATATGAGAATAATTCAAGTTTTAAAAATAATAACAAAGATAATAAATCACCATGCCCAATATGCAAAAAAGAAAACAAAGGTATAAGATTTCACCCGGAATCTACTTGCTGGTTTAAGAATGAACAGGAAGGTAAACAAAAATATACGCAAGAACCGGTAAATAATAATTTGATTGAAGCAGAATTCTTAGACATAGACCCAAAAAACTAGTTTTGCCACCATTAATCAAAATACCATTAAAAATTAATGATTCAGTAGAAATAAAAGGAGTATATGATCCTGGTGCAAACGTATCAATAATCAACTCAAGATTATTACGATGGGAAAATATACCTAATAATTATCGTAGCAAAATAAAGACGATTAATGGTGTGAGGGAAACTCTGGGTATAGTATCGTTAAAAATAAAAATTTTCAACATAGAGAGGTTAATTAATGTATTTGTAATAGAAGAAACGAACTTCGATCATGACTTTTTAATAGGACTAGACTGTGTAGAAAAATTTCAACTAATCCAAAATGAAAAACTAGAGATTAGTCAAAAAAGACAATATTCAGAAAATAATATTGGGAAAAAGAATGAAATAAAAATTCCTGACTGTACAGGTAAGATGCCTCGGGGCAATAATAGATTTGAATATAATAATAAAATAAATGAAATCCTAAGGGATCATAAAATAAATAAAAAAATTCAAATAAATTTCAACGAACATATAAAAACAAAAGATTTTAATACAGTAGTAAATCATCTTAATTTTGAACAAAAAAGCTCAATAAATGGGTTGATAGATGAATACAAACACATTTTTGCAAAAGATAAATATGATATCGGGACAGTGAAAGATTATGAAGCTCGCATCGACTTAATCATTGATAAATACTGTTGTAAGAGGCCATACAGGTGTACGATCGAAGACAAAAAAGAAATAGAAGCACAGGTGCTGAAACTATTAGAGAGAAAGCTGATTGAAGAGTCATACAGCCCATTCGCTGCTCCAGTAACTCTAGCATTCAAAAGAGACGAAAATAAAAAATCAAGACTATGCGTAGATTTTCGTGACTTGAATAAAATTGTAGTCCCACAGTCACAGCCGTTTCCAATGATTGAAGATTTAATGGTGAAAACAAGAGGATGCAGATATTTCACTTCGCTAGACATAAATTCAGCGTTCTGGTCGATACCACTTCGAATTGAAGACAGAAGAAAAACGGCGTTTGTAACGCAAGAAGGCCACTACCAATGGACTTGCTTACCATTTGGCTTAAAAACCTCACCGGCAATTTTTCAAAGAATCTTAAGCAGTATTATTAAGAAGTACAAATTGAACGAATTTGCAGTAAACTATACCTATAGACGACATATTAATTTTCTCTAAATCTTTTGAAGAACACATTCGTCATATAAAACAATTATTAGAAGCAATATGGCGAGAAGGATTCAGATTAAAACTTGCAAAATGCTCATTTGCACAAGAATCAGTCAAATACTTGGGCCATATTATGAAACACGACTCGATCACACCTTTAAAAGACAACCTAATTGCAATAAAAAACTTTCCAACGCCAACAACACAGAAACAGGTCAGACAGTTTATTGGTAAAATAAATTTTTATAGCAAATATATGCCTAACTTTTCAATAACATTGGATCCCCTTTATAATTTACTCCGGAAAAATCAAAAGTTTATCTGGGATGGAAAATGTAAAGATACTTTTGAGAAAATGAAAAACTTACTATGCTCAAAACCTATACTGGCGATTCTGACCCAAACCTACCAAGACATATATATACTGATGCAAGCTTGCAAGGTATTGGAGCCGTTTTCAAACAAGTACAAGAAAATGACGGAGAAAAACCAGTAGCATATTTTTCAAGGAAATTAAATAACAGTCAAAAAAAAAAAAAGCTATTTACTTGGAATGCCTAGCAATCAGAGAAACGATAAAATATTGGCATCATTGGTTAGCAGATAAATCATTCACAGTTTTTTCGGATCATAAACCGCTAGAAAAGTTAAATATAAAAGCTAGGACGGACGAAGAACTAGGAGACTTAACATATGTCTTGTCACAATATAACTTTAAAATTATATATTCACCTGGAAAACAAAATATAGAAGCAGGCGCATTAAGCAGAAATCCAGTGTTAGAACCAAACAGATATGAAAAAAATCATATTAAAACAGTAAATCTAATAAAACTAGAAGAAATAAAAAGTGATCAATCTGCAAATATAAACATACAAGAAAAAAAAGGAAAATTACTTATGAAAAATAACATTTACTATAAAAAAAAACTAAAAATAAAGATAAGATTTTATTATCCGAAGAGTTCAGTATAAAACTCATCAAAGAAGTAGATAATCAATACTGTCACCTAGGAATAAAACAAATGGAAAATAAAATAAAGCCGTATTATACAGCAAAAAATCTAACATATAACATAAAAAGAATGTGTAACAGCTGTGAAATCTGCATTAAAAATAAATCAAGAAAGAAATTTAAAATCGGATTAATGTCACATTTGGGGCCAGCTACTCGTCCTTTTGAAATTGTATCAATAGATACTATTGGAGGTTTTGGAGGCACACGTTCTACAAAAAAATACCTGCACTTACTTGTAGACCATTTCACAAGGTACGCATATATTTTAACATCGAGAACTCAATCCGCAAACGATTTTATCAAACTAATCAAACGGATACCCCAAAATGAAAAAATAGGGATGATTTTATCAGACCAATATCCGGGAATAAACTCAAAAGATTTTAAACAATTTCTAAATCAAGAAAACATACCAATAATATTCACAGCAGTTAACGCAGCTTTCTCAAATGGACTAAACGAAAGACTGAATCAAACGCTAATAAATAAAATTCGATGTAAAATAAATGAAGAAAAAAATAAGAGAGCTTGGACTAGCATAGCACAAGAATGCACGAAAATCTATAACGAAACTGAACACACGGTAACAACATTTTCACCAATATACTTAATGAAAGGAAAGAGTATTGACATTCTACCAGAAGAACTACAACAAAATAAAACAATAGAAGATTTAAAAAAAGATAGAGAAATAGCTTTCAAAAACACATTAAAATCGCACGACTATAATAAAAAAATTTTTGATAGAAATAGAGAAGAATATGATTTGAAAGTAGGTGACCTGGTGTACGTAGAAAATGGCAATAAATTAAATAGAAAAAAAACAGATGAACTAAAAATAGGTCCATTTAAAATCTTAGATAAAATATCGAACGTAATTTTCAAAATAGATACAGGACATAGAAAAACAGAGTCGAATTTATTCCATAAGACAAAATTAATTCCGTATGCAAATTGAAATATGTACTTCAATCTCTGATTATACACTCTGAGGGAGGGAGATGTAAAAGAAATACATTATATGATATATGATAGTGTGTGTATTCCTTTCACAAACTGTATCGCGCATGCCTGTTACTGCAAGAGACTAAGCGGAAGGAGAGAATAAAGATAGAAGGAGATAAACCACGTGCTGTGATAAAATTGATAATTGTTAGTCGCAGATAATTACGGAATAATAGCTTTTAATGTCGTTTCTTGTTTTACAGGTAAGCGTACGCAGTAGATGAAATGTTTGTAAATAATTGTAAATGCTTGTAAATAATAAATAACTTGTTTTACAGTGAAACATCATAAGGTTATTATATCCTAACCAAATTGATATAAAGAAATCAACATATTATATAAAAATAAAAATAACATAAGAATTACATAATATAACACAGAAATAATATAAAAATAAAAATAAGATAAAATAGAATAGCGTGAGTAAATAAAATAAAGTGAAGTAAAATAACATGAAATAACGCTCAGGTACGCAAAAATGAAGGTAGCGGAGAATAAAGGCTACGTCGACTCAGTATCCCTATCGAAGAGGTGAGCAAAAAGCCTGCTCTTGAACACTCCTATGGACGGAGAGTCAACTATCTCAGTTGGCAACGAATTCCAGAAATAGACAGCGGATAGGTGATATGAATTGCGGAACGTTACTGTGCGATGCACTGGTACTTGAAAAAACCCTACGGAGCTACTTCGTAACGAGTGACCTACGGGGGGAATCGCACGGTGGAAAAGTTCAGACAAGTATGCTGGAGCAACATCCTGGATTATGTTAAAAATGGAAATGCCTAGAAAGTAAAGTCGCCTGGTTCTAACGGTCAACCAGCCGAGGCGCCTACGAAATGGGGTTATGTGATCGTCCCCACGTAAATTAAAAATAAACCTGATAGCGAGGTTTATAAGCCGCTGAAGGACTAAATTTAGCTCACTTGACAGATCGTTAAAAACTAGGCAACAATAATCAATTATAGGAAAAATGAGGGCCACTACAAGCGACGTCTTTAGTTCAAGCGACATAGCATGACGATGATATTTTAGCCTGTGCACCGCATAATTCACTTTATTAGAGATAGACATGACGTGGCCACGCCAGGAGAGGTTCGATCGCATAATCACTCCAAGATTACGCACCTCATCAACATATGGAAGCTGTAAACCATTCACTAAGATAGGAGGCAGGTTGCGAAAGTCTATGCGGTTGATGAACCTGCCACTACCCTGAATAAGAATTTTTGACTTGCTGATATTAAGTTTGAGCCCATTGGCTGATGCATAATTCGCGATCTCGTTAACATCGTGAGCAACTCTAGCTAATCCCTCATCTAACTCAGAAGGTGGGCACGTCAGATAGATCTGCGTATCGTCCGCGAAGATGAGGTGTTGAGTGTGGCATAAACCGGAGCCAATGTCGTTAATGAAAAGCGAGAAGAGTAGTGGACCAAGTACCGAGCCCTGAGGAACCCCAGATGACGTCCCTAGCCAAGTGGAACTATCGCCCGTATCATTAACCACCGCCTGAGTACGGCCCGAGAGATAGGCGAAAATCCATCGCAAAACTGCCTCAGAAAAACCCAAATTCTTGAGCTTACCAAGTAGTCGGATATGGTTGACTGTGTCAAACGCTTTGCTGAAGTCGAATAATACCAGGATAGTTACACACCTATTATCTACACCCTGCCTAACATCATGGCAAAGCCTTAATAATGCAGTCTGAGTACTAAAACCCTCCCTATATCCCGATTGCCGCGAGTCAAAAATGTTGTTGACCTTAACAAACTCCAGTATTTGAGCGTGAACCACGCGCTCGAAAATCTTAGACAGCTCACAAAGGTTAGCTATAGGGCGGGTATCAGAAGGTGATCGCAGGGGAGGGAGGGAGGGAGGGAGGGAGGGAGAGGGAGAGGGAGAGGGAGAGGGAGAGGGAGAGGGAGAGGGAGAGGGAGAGGGAGAGGGAGAGGGAGAGGGAGAGGGAGAGGGAGAGGGAGAGAGAGAGAGAGAGAGAGAGACATTTATTAGGCGCTCTGGGATGGTATCCCCTCAAGCGCAGTAACATAGTAAAGATACAATGAGAAAAATAATTATAAATGAACAGAGGTATCAGTCAGTATTACAAAATTAGCTGAGTATAAAATAAACAATGATGATTAAACAAAAATATAGTAAAGTAAAGCAGATAACAAATAAAATGATTCAGAGGCTAGATAGTTACGAAATTAAGAAGCAACATGTGCATACAAAAAGTTGCGGCTGCAGCCGACTTGAAGCAAGTACCTCCATTTGGTGAAAGGCATGAGGGAAACTGCAGAAAACCTACGCCAGGTACGCAGTGCACACAGAACAGTAAAAGCATATGTAAAATGTAAGAATAAATCAAGGTGGAAGAGTAAAAGAGAGCAGATGATCAAATAGCGCCCTCTTGAAGATGCCAGCACTGGAAGAAGTGCGGATTTCCAGCGGAAGACTGTTCCAGAAACGGGGAGCCGCAGACATGAAGGAGTTCATGAGTAATTCGGTCCTGCATGGTGGCACATGGAGTAGATCGAGAGGGGCTCTCGTAGTGCGATTTGATACAGGTCTTCGATCCAGAAAGACGGACAGGTGAGATGGTATACCGGTCTGAATTACATTGAACACCAGACATCCAAGAAAGTATTGTCGTCTAGCTTCAACCTTGAGCCATTTAAGTTTACTATAGTATGGCGAAATGTGAGCATCTTTCCTGATGTCGAATATAAATCGTACGCAGGAGTTCAGCGCTCTCTGAAGCTGCAGGTTAAGTCCGTCGGTAAGATCCAGATATATCGTACAGCAGTAGTCGATGTGCGGGAAGATCATGGAGGAAATGAGACGTTCCCGCAAGGCACAGGGGAGCAGACTTCGGCAGAGTTTTAGCTGGTACAGTGTTGCGTTAATCTTCTTGGTGACATTCGCCACATGGGCACTCCAGGACAGAGTGTTGGAGATAGTAACTCCGAGATGTCGCACTAGATCGGAGTAAGGCACAGCATCAGCACCAACCACAATGGTAGGTAGGAAGGAGAAGTCGATGGCCTTGATGTAACGACGGGTGCCCAGTACCATCGCCTTGGTTTTCGCACCGTTCAGTAGCAATCCATTCCGTGTGGCCCAGTCGGAGATGCGAACCACATCCTCGTTGACCTTAGCGATGCCCTCGGCGAGCTCATGAGGGTAGCAGTGATGATAGATCACCAAGTCATCCGCGTAAAGATTCCTGCTGGAGTACCTAAGACAGTCTTTAAGATCAAGCATATACAACGTAAACAATAATGGACCAAGGACAGAGCCTTGTGGAACGCCATTGATGACAGGCCGCCACGAGGTCGTGGAGCCATCACCAGGTCTCAAGGCCTGTTTGCGACAGCAGAGATAAGTACAAAACCAACGTAGTGCAGCGTTAGAGAACCCGAGAAGCCTGAGCTTGTCGATAAGCAATCCATGACGGACCCGATCGAAGGCCTTAGAAAAGTCAAAGAAAACCATGATAGACACCTTGCGGGTGTCCATGGCATGTCTCACATCATCAATGACACGGATAAGCGCCGTGTGGGTACTATGTCCTCTTCTGTATGCAGACTGATGAGGGTCCAGAAGATTCCGTCTCTCGAGGAAGCGCATAACCTGATCAGCAACGATTCTTTCTAAAGACTTAGCTAGCGAACACAGGATAGAAATAGGGCGATAATCATTCAAGTTCACAGGTGACTTGATTTTGGGGAGAGGGCAGACAAGTGCTGACTTCCACAGCTCAGGAAAAGAACCTGAAGAGGGAGAGGGAGAGGGAGAGGGAGAGGGAGAGGGAGAGGGAGAGGGAGAGGGAGAGGGAGAGGGAGAGGGAGAGGGAGAGGGAGAGGGAGAGGGAGAGGGAGAGGGAGAGGGAGAGGGAGAGGGAGAGGGAGAGGGAGAGGGAGAGGGAGAGGGAGAGGGAGAGGGAGAGGGAGAGGGAGAGGGAGAGGGAGAGGGAGAGGGAGAGGGAGAGGGAGAGGGAGAGGGAGAGGGAGAGGGAGAGGGAGAGGGAGAGGGAGAGGGAGAGGGAGAGGGAGAGGGAGAGGGAGAGGGAGAGGGAGAGGGAGAGGGAGAGGGAGAGGGAGAGGGAGAGGGAGAGGGAGAGGGAGAGGGAGAGGGAGAGGGAGAGGGAGAGGGAGAGGGAGAGGGAGAGGGAGAGGGAGAGGGAGAGGGAGAGGGAGAGGGAGAGGGAGAGGGAGAGGGAGAGGGAGAGGGAGAGGGAGAGGGAGAGGGAGAGGGAGAGGGAGAGGGAGAGGGAGAGGGAGAGGGAGAGGGAGAGGGAGAGGGAGAGGGAGAGGGAGAGGGAGAGGGAGAGGGAGAGGGAGAGGGAGAGGGAGAGGGAGAGGGAGAGGGAGAGGGAGAGGGAGAGGGAGAGGGAGAGGGAGAGGGAGAGGGAGAGGGAGAGGGAGAGGGAGAGGGAGAGGGAGAGGGAGAGGGAGAGGGAGAGGGAGAGGGAGAGGGAGAGGGAGAGAGAGACATTTATTAGGCGCTCTGGGATGGTATCCCCTCAAGCGCAGTAACATAGTAAAGATACAATGAGAAAAATAATTATAAATGAACAGAGGTATCAGTCAGTATTACAAAATTAGCTGAGTATAAAATAAACAATGATGATTAAACAAAAATATAGTAAAGTAAAGCAGATAACAAATAAAATGATTCAGAGGCTAGATAGTTACGAAATTAAGAAGCAACATGTGCATACAAAAAGTTGCGGCTGCAGCCGACTTGAAGCAAGTACCTCCATTTGGTGAAAGGCATGAGGGAAACTGCAGAAAACCTACGCCAGGTACGCAGTGCACACAGAACAGTAAAAGCATATGTAAAATGTAAGAATAAATCAAGGTGGAAGAGTAAAAGAGAGCAGATGATCAAATAGCGCCCTCTTGAAGATGCCAGCACTGGAAGAAGTGCGGATTTCCAGCGGAAGACTGTTCCAGAAACGGGGAGCCGCAGACATGAAGGAGTTCATGAGTAATTCGGTCCTGCATGGTGGCACATGGAGTAGATCGAGAGGGGCTCTCGTAGTGCGATTTGATACAGGTCTTCGATCCAGAAAGACGGACAGGTGAGATGGTATACCGGTCTGAATTACATTGAACACCAGACATCCAAGAAAGTATTGTCGTCTAGCTTCAACCTTGAGCCATTTAAGTTTACTATAGTATGGCGAAATGTGAGCATCTTTCCTGATGTCGAATATAAATCGTACGCAGGAGTTCAGCGCTCTCTGAAGCTGCAGGTTAAGTCCGTCGGTAAGATCCAGATATATCGTACAGCAGTAGTCGATGTGCGGGAAGATCATGGAGGAAATGAGACGTTCCCGCAAGGCACAGGGGAGCAGACTTCGGCAGAGTTTTAGCTGGTACAGTGTTGCGTTAATCTTCTTGGTGACATTCGCCACATGGGCACTCCAGGACAGAGTGTTGGAGATAGTAACTCCGAGATGTCGCACTAGATCGGAGTAAGGCACAGCATCAGCACCAACCACAATGGTAGGTAGGAAGGAGAAGTCGATGGCCTTGATGTAACGACGGGTGCCCAGTACCATCGCCTTGGTTTTCGCACCGTTCAGTAGCAATCCATTCCGTGTGGCCCAGTCGGAGATGCGAACCACATCCTCGTTGACCTTAGCGATGCCCTCGGCGAGCTCATGAGGGTAGCAGTGATGATAGATCACCAAGTCATCCGCGTAAAGATTCCTGCTGGAGTACCTAAGACAGTCTTTAAGATCAAGCATATACAACGTAAACAATAATGGACCAAGGACAGAGCCTTGTGGAACGCCATTGATGACAGGCCGCCACGAGGTCGTGGAGCCATCACCAGGTCTCAAGGCCTGTTTGCGACAGCAGAGATAAGTACAAAACCAACGTAGTGCAGCGTTAGAGAACCCGAGAAGCCTGAGCTTGTCGATAAGCAATCCATGACGGACCCGATCGAAGGCCTTAGAAAAGTCAAAGAAAACCATGATAGACACCTTGCGGGTGTCCATGGCATGTCTCACATCATCAATGACACGGATAAGCGCCGTGTGGGTACTATGTCCTCTTCTGTATGCAGACTGATGAGGGTCCAGAAGATTCCGTCTCTCGAGGAAGCGCATAACCTGATCAGCAACGATTCTTTCTAAAGACTTAGCTAGCGAACACAGGATAGAAATAGGGCGATAATCATTCAAGTTCACAGGTGACTTGATTTTGGGGAGAGGGCAGACAAGTGCTGACTTCCACAGCTCAGGAAAAGAACCTGAAGCAAGGGAGGAAGAAAAAAGATGGAGAATATGCGGAAGTAACGAAGGTAGGGCAAGCCTAATGAGGACCGAGGAGAGACCATCAGTACCTACAGATCCTGATTTAGAATAAAGGAGAGATTTAGCCAAAATATCTAAGGAGATATTTTCAAAGTAGAACTTCGAATCATCATAATTAACCTCACCCAGGAACCAACGCTCCAAGGAAGAGGAAGAGGAAGAGGAGGCATCGCGATCATCGCCGCCAGCGCAAGCGAAGTGAGCGTTCAAAGCATCGGCAGGTACCGCAAGAGGGAGATTGGAAGTACGCGATCGAACGAGTCCTAAGCGACGTAATTCATTCCAGACCGTTCTATGATCTCTGAGACCTCCAAGTTTTTGAAGATAGTAAGCTTTCTTGGCTGCTCTAACCTCAATCTGCACCTTGTTACGCAGGGATTTGAACCTATCATACAATAGCACTGATCTGTTTCTCCGCCATTCTCGACGAGCTCTGTTTCGCTGTGTCATTAAGAGCTTGATTTCAGGCGTGAGCCAAGGCGCGGGAAGCGTACGCGGACGCACTAGATGAAAGGGCGCAAGACGGTCAAAGCAATCGAGTGTGGCAGAGTTCAAAAACTCAACTTTATCGTCGATAGATTGTGCAAGGTAGAAAGGACTCCAGTCAATCGCATCCAGGCTCTGCAGCAATATACGTTTATCAAACAGACGAAAATCGCGACAGGTAAAGGCACGAGGTTGGTGACGCTGTACTCTAACATTGAAAGAGACAGAAATTAGATCGTGTGCCGATAAAAAAGGGACATCATGCTGACCGTGATCCATCACTTTGTGGGGATCATCAACTATACAGAGATCCAACCAAGTAGAAGAATCACGAAGGTTGTGAGTAGGCTGATAAGGAACTAGATAGAAGTTAGACGAATCGATGAAGCCCTGCAAATGATGTTTGTCAAAGGTGTTACCGTTCATATCCGTATTGAAGTCACCCAAAATTGCGAGATTAGAGTAAGATGGAGAAAGGACTAGGAGACGGCTCATGAATTCATCCAGATGACCAATGTGTGGAGGACGATAAACAGAAGCAAGCAGTAGCTTCGATGAGCTTACCGGTGATATCTCCACGAGGATGTACTCAGGTTTATGCAAATAGGTGCCACCAGAAGATTCCAGTACGCGAACAGGAAGTGAGTTGTGGACAAAGATGCCCACGCCGCCGCCGCCGCGTCCGACTCTGTCACACCGAAGAAGTTGATAGCCAGGAAGTTGAACAAAGTCATCCGAGACAGCAGGTTTCAGCCAAGTTTCCGACATGCAAATAACATGGTAGTTAGAATTATTAAAGAAGACACGAAATTCATCCAGATGGGCAACAAGGGATTGACAATTAACGTGACAAATGTTAAGCTTGTCATGCGAATCAGACAAGATTCTATCCATAGTTAATGTTACGCACCTTGTCAGTTAGACGCCTACTGAGTATGGTGCACTTCTTGCCGTCCAAGGCGGAGTGCGAGGTGTCTTGCACCTTAGCTGCAGTACAATTGAAGCAGCAAGGTGCATCACCTCTCTTCGGGCAGTTCTTCAGCTCATGTGACCCGGAGCAGTGACCACAATGAGAGGCACTTTTGCAATCCTTAGCCAAGTGACCAAAGGCGAGACATTTAAAACATTGCCGGACAACAACGTGATCCTCAAAACGGCAGGCTGAAAATCTGAGATAGATGCGGGGATTAGGAGTATTACGCAAGCTCTTACGTACCTGGGGAGGCACCTCAATGACACAACTTGTGCGGGTACGACCTTCCTTCCCCGGAAAGCGATAGATGACCTCAACTTCAGGATTATCAACGCCGCCAAGATTCAGTGCTACAAAATCAGATCGAATTTCATCTTTACTCATGTCCGCAGGAATTCCATGGACCACCAAGCGAGGATTCAATTTGGAGTCCTCTCTGACCTCGAGACCAGCCTGAGCAAGCGCCGGAAGAGCACGTACCCGATCAACGTTGACCGAACTAGCCTCGATCCGAATTGCGTTATTACGAGCCCCAGAAACACGCTCAACTTTCATAGCTAGCGATGCAGGATTAACTGCCTTAAACAAGGCATTTTTCGTTGCAACAGATGAGGAAAATTTATTAGCTGCTGCGGCCGTAGGGGCTATGACAAAACTAGTAGTCTTAGGTACTTCAACAATAGGCCCTCTGGGAACGCGAATTTTAGAAGACGCACGATTTACAATAGCTGCATATGATACAGCGTCACGGGAATTGGAGGTGGCAGAGATAGTTTCCTTGATACCATCACTACAGGCCTCCTTTGCACTAGCAGAACATACCCGAAGGACTTCAGTGCAAGATTCGTTAACTGCTTTGAAACACGCGCGCGAGCTGTCAGTTTTTCCCACGAGTCGGGAATAAGCTAAGGCCAAGGAATTGAAAGCGGCTTGATAGCTAAGAAAAACCTCTTGCAGTGCCGTCTTTTTATCTACAGTCTCACGCGACGATCTGATATATCTAAGAAATTGACTATCAAGATCAGACAGTTTGGCTCTTGTAGAATCTAAGTCAAAATCAGCTGTAGCGACAAATGACAAGCGGTGGGGAACAGGCAGACTGTTTATAGGCAAAGCTTCATCATCGTCAGACATGGTAGAGGCATAGGTATACAGCACGATGAGAGTATACTAATGTAGGTGTAAGTGAACGAAAACAATAATAGAGTTAGACGCGCGCATCAAACGTGCGCACGGAGACAGATGCTAAGAGAATAATCAAGCGCTTATGAGCCGTTAGATGACTTAGAAAATACGGAATAAGTAACTAACCAGTGAAGACAAAAGCCTACCGTGATATCCTGGACCAAGAAGTACCACTCACCCACCACAGGAGTACGATCAGAGGAGTTAAGCCCACAAAGATATAGTGTAAAATAGAGAAATACAAGGAGCGACTGATAACGTGACAGACAGCAGAGCCTCTCCATCAGAGAGAGAGAGAGAGAGAGAGAGAGAGAGAGAGAGAGAGAGAGAGAGAGAGAGAGAGAGAGAGAGAGAGAGAGAGAGAGAGAGAGAGAGAGAGAGAGAG